>BQNB010067829.1:0-34052 GCA_026074375.1 Tanacetum coccineum | reverse complement strand
TACCAAATCAACTCTGTGATCACATGTCATCGTAATCCAAATCTCTAGCCGTTTTGTCGTTTAAGTGAATCTTTTCAGGATCGTTTTGGGATTAACTGTTGTTGTTTGTGTGGTTTTCTTGTTTTAAGTATTAGATTCCCAAATTTGGTCATATGCCCAAAGTCGGTCATATGCCCAAAGTCGGTCATATGCCCAAAGTCGGTCACAAGCCCTGTTTTTTTTTCCAGGAAATTAGGTGTTCAAAACGGGTGTTTTTTTTAAACAAACCGCTGCTACATTTGGTAAACCGCCGCCGTGTTTTATAGTCAAACCGCTGCCAAAATATGAGCTAACCGCCGCCAAATAATATAGCAAATCGTTGCCTTATGGCAAACCGCCGCCTATGGCAAACCGACGCCTAACTTGTTCAAACCGCCGTGTAAAATGGCAAACCGCCGCCAATAAAATATTATTTTCAATCAAAACGCCGTTGACTTTGGTCAAACCGCCACCTACTTTTTCCTTAAAATGCGGATCTTGTATGTACATTTTGTCAAACCGCCACCAAGAAAATGATTTAATAATCAAACCTCCACTTAGAACATCAAGCTCGAAATAAGCATAATAAGCCCAAATAAGCCATTTAACCACTCAAATAAGTTATAAGTGCTTAAAACTAAGTTGGTAGAAGATGATTGGACATTTACTAACACGATTTTTCTTGTGGATCATCAAAATCGAACCAAACCGCCACCAAGAACACGAAAAAAACCCATACCTTTTTAGCTTTTAAATCGATCTAGTAGCTTATGTATCTCATGGAATGGTAACAATATCACCTGTTTGACATGTAGAACAAGCAAATAACAAGTTTAACACTCCAATAAGCCAAAACCCATTTGTGCCGTGGTCTTTTTGACTTAAAATAAGTCACGAATTTTGAGCTTATTTAACCACGAAATTAGTAGATAAACAACACAAATTCCCCATATGCTCTGGTACCAATTGTAGGATCCCGTAAACACTTCACTACATATAACACAACACGAATCGAACTAGAAAAGAGAAGAAGAGATGATGTTTTAGAGAGAGAAAGAAGAGAGAGAGTTGAGAGAGAAATTAGAAAGTGAAAATATTATAAAATGAAAATCAACTTGTACCTTTTCCAAAGTGGAAAAGGTATATATATACCCAGACACTTAAAGTGACGTGCGGGATATTTAACTAGGATCCGGGCTCGGGTCTTGCTTGGGATTAAACCCGAAACATATACAATATTAGTTTAATTATCGAGCCAGATTCCCGATACTTTCCTATTACAACGTTAACTAATTGATTGACCGAGACTAACATACATAATGGACGAACTTCATGTTTGACTCAATATTTTGAGGCTAACAGCCATAAATTGCTTTTAAAGAGTAGGTTAAATGCCCCTAATATTGCTATTGTCTAGGTAGAAAAGCCCATTTTCTTAAGGACAAGCAAATCCCAAGTGTAAGGGTATTTAATGAGGTGTTATTTTATACACTTTTTCGGGGTCATTTAACCTCCTAACTCATGTAAATAATCGTCTTTTCCATACTTGCATCACTTGGTGTCTTTGGGGCCACATTCTCATACTAAGTGCTCATCTTGAAAGCTTTCAAATCAGTAGTATAGCGAAGTTTTTGTCTGTTAAAATCTTGAGCTTTCATGGATAGATTGTCTTTGTTAGAATGACAAGAACATGGTGGTAATGAATCGACTTTGGTTGATTGGGATACCGTCACAACCGTTTTAACCTGCAGGTTTACGTTAGTGATAATCCAGAAAATTAATTTGAAAATCAATCGACATATTACTTGTAAAAGCGTTTTTGTAACACATTGGGAGTTTTTAAGCTTTTATCAAAATTCAATCACCAACCGCAATTCCATTAAACTTTGGGACCAAATCAGATAACATTGTCACAAGTTTGATTCATATAGAATCTCGCAAGTCACGTACCAAGAGCTTGTTTGATGCTGACTTAAGTAGGATTTCCATTTTCATTGTGATTACTTATAGTATCACTCGGATGTTCTGGCAAATATCACCAAGTATTACGTAGGACCCTTGTAACAGCTTGTGAACTTGATGATGTCAACAAGAGTATGAAAATGGAATGTGTCCTATAAGAGATTTAGATTGATCGCTAGCTCTAGACTCGATTATGCATTTTGGTTTTAGACTCGGAGTCTGGAGCAGACAGCCACCTATTCAAATATTAACAATCTCGGAGTGAGATGTCAATAGATAGACTGGTGTAATCCCGTGAAAAATGAGACAAGTTTCTGTTGAAGAAACCCGAAAAGGCTGGGAAAAAGGGTTGTGCCTTTGCATCACTCTTTGCCATGAATGTCGTTTTCAAATGTCAGCAATCAACTTGTGATTTCTGACAGCATATGGTATTGACCCGGTTTCTTCTGCCTTAAGTTGTGGTGGAGGGCTTCTTTCTTTAGACCCTTTATCCATACATTCTTTTTCCATTCTCAACGCCTCAATGCTTACCAAGACCTCATTACTAACACCATATTGTTGTGATGTCTAGGTTAGCTCGAATCTTAGTCAGGCAATTATTTCCCATAAACATTTATCTCCCAATCATACCTAAGACTGCTATTTCTATAACTTTGGATTATTCTGGGTAGATCCTCCAGGTTCTGGTTGGATCATAGGATTGATTCCTCACTTAATCCACCTTATGACTTCACAATCGCGTGCAATTAAATGTTTGGGTATAAGATCAAACCATAAACCTTTCCTTACTATTTTCAACACATTGAGTCATAGATCATATTATTAATTACATTATCTTTCTCCCTTTAATTTAAATAATAAACACTTATTTTTGAAATAACCTTGTGATAAAAATATGTCCTGAAAATTTTGTGTGGAGAAAATATTATCGCATGAATGTTTGGAAGACATTTTGAATAATGTTTGTGAATAAATAAAGAGTTGTCGTTGTTGATGTATCCAACAACATTAAAACATTGTTTTTCAAAAAACTCCCCTTAAAAAATAGGACCAATGAGAATTGTTGTCCTTTTGAAAACATTGTGAGGGTGGAGGTTAACACACAATTTTGAAAGATTATGAAATTGTCATCCGAGAAATTCTTGAAAAAATCATGTTCAACTTTTTTGAAAAACCAAATGTATAGAGGACATCTCTCTCACGGTAAGAGTAAGCGCTCTGATACGTACACTATCCTCTTTCTTGAGCTTAAAACATTGAATGTCTGTAAGAACAGACTCAAGAGAACCGAGAACCGTTAATTTTCTCATTCAGGATATGATTTTTAAACCTTCCTTTATTTGAAGTCCGGGTTATGTACTGATATTTGCACAAAGCCATTTATAAAAATCTAGAAATGACATGTTTTGAAACTATTTGAAAACTCTCGCTCGAAACTTCATTTAACACACCCTGTCAAAGTTACTGCGACATTTCTAACAATGTAAATGTTATCGAATTCCAAGTGACTGTCGAGAAGATTCTTTTTGGAAATTTTCTGTTTTTTCTAAATTTGTATATATCTTTTTGAAAGTTTAATATTTTTTGTATTTTGCTTTTCTAAAAATAATTTACATGGTGGATGTTTGATGATAAATCCCAATCATCTCATTGGTCAGAACCTCCAGATCAGCTAGGAGTCAAACATCTCATACCAATCCTTTTGGACAAGATACTTAAAAAACCGCTCCTCGAGAAGGGCTTTTTCGTAAACAGGTCAGCTAATTGGTATTACAGTTCTGACAAAATAAATTCAATTATACCAATTTCCAAACCTGATCTATTATGAAATGATATAGAGTATGGAAGTGCTTTTGTTCGCGACTGCTGTAACCGGGGTTTTGCAATGATATTGCTATGGCTAACCGAGAGTCGCAATACAACGGTATTTTGTTGTAGTTGAAGCCATAATCTTTAAGCTGTGTCCTCATCCACATTACTTGAGCACAACTTGCAGATAACGCCACGTACTCTGCCTCTGCTGAAGACATTGTAGTGCAGTTTTGTTTCTTTGAAATCTAACTTACTAGCTTATCACTAAGGAACTGTATCCCTCCAGAAGTGCTTTTGCGAGTATCAAATGCAATCCCCGACATGATCAAGCGTCTAAAAATGCTGTTAGTTCAAAGCCAGAATCCTTTAGAATACTAGAGTCCCATGTTAATGGAATCCTTAGTATTTTAAATGGATTCTTTTAAAACCTCCTTGAGTGCTGTTTGTTGTTGGTCGTTTGCTTGATAACGTACACAATAGATAGCGAGAACTCGCTTGCACTAAGTCTGGTCTACTATGAATGCAAGTACATGAGTGACGCTAAATTTACCACGATAATCAGAATGGTCTATTGGTTCTCCCCTCAAATCTACATCTAGTTTTGGGTTTTAGTAGTCAATGGTGTGCCACTGTAGGGACATTGTCCATATTAATGCTTTTTCAGAATTTCTAAAGCGTACTTGCATGATGATAAAAATACCGTTTTGGGGACTGGTGATCTGTAAGGCCTAAAAAGAACTTCACTCCCCCCATTAAGGACATTTTCAAATCGTACTGTGCATTAACTTTGTCAAATCTTTTTTGAATATTTAGGGTTTGTAGACCCAAAAATTATATCATCAACGTAAATCTGCACAAGTAAAATATCCTCCCCGTATTTTATCTTGAATAAAGTTGGGTCAATTGTACCTTTAGTAAAGCCTTTGGACATCAGGAAGTTGGAAAGTTCATCATACCAGGCTCTTGGAGCTTGCTTTAATCCATACAAAGCTTTCCTCAGAAGGTAGACTTTTTCTGGATGATCTGGATCAACGAACCCTTCTGGCTGAGCAACATAAACCTCCTCCTTCAGTGGACCATTAAGAAAATTCTGTTTTCACGTCCATCTGATAGATTGGAAAATAGACTTGTGTGCTGTAGGCAACGGAAAATCCGAACTGCTTCCAGCGAGCAACTGGTGCAAAGATAACTTTGAAATCAAATACCCTCTGCCTGAGCATAACCATTAGCGTACAAGTCGCGCTTTGTCTGTCGAATTACAGTCTGATCTTCATACCTTCTTGTTCTTCTATAACCACTTTTGTCTTTATAATTCATCTTGCAAATGGTTTGTCGATAGTTCCCAGACTTTAGTCTGTCGAAACTGATTGAAGTTCTTCCTGCATGCTTCAATTCCTGCAGAATCATCCATTGCAATCCTTAATGTTCTTACTTTCGTTTTGACTATACTCAACTCGTGAGCCGAAACAAAACATTCAGATCTTGCAATCTGATCGTCTTGTTGAACTGGCATGGTTGGATTTCCACCAAACTTGTTCTAATGGATGATCTTTGGTCATCGGTAATCATGCATTTGTGTTAAATGAATGCACATCGGTATTATCAAAGTTGCCGTGAGGAAGACTACACCAATTTCTTATACCCGAGTACAAAAAGGATGATAAATTCATCTTCTAGAAACGATGCATTCGGTGCTTAATTCATTATATTTTCCTCAGCTTTGACCGTCCAGTCTGGAGGTGTATATTCTTCAAATAAAGACTAAAGAGAAATCCAACCCTTGATGTGACGAATTGTCTTTTCCGCTTAGGAACACAACATTTTGTCTTGGGGCACTGGGTCAGAGTTGTCATAATCTTGACTCCTTTTGTCCTATGAGAACGATCCTGACATTGACATTTCAACAGAACATCTCTTGACGTAGAGTGCGAGGTCTGAACTATTGTAGATCAGACATCCTTTCTTTGATTTCACATTCAAATCAAACTTAGATATGAAGGACACAACTATTAAGCATGTTCCTTGTTGTAAAACACTATATCCCCGACTGAAAAAGGTTAAATACCCACCATGACACATGGATCCCCCTTTTCTTTCTTTCCATCTTATCCAAATTTTCACCCATCTCTAGATATGTAACAAATCAACCAAAAGAATTAGATGTTTAATTGAAGGTTTCCTGACATTAATGATGTGATATGCCGTCTTTCCATGAGTCGATATGATGATTGATCTGTTCTGAGTATAGCATGCGGTTTTCTACTACTTACTCGCCTATTCAGAGCCCAAAATGATAATGGAAGCTTCAAAGCTGAGAGCATTTGTTTTTAGCACCTCAATAAGAGTGCATGTTCCGTCTTTCGAAACGCCGTTCTGTTCAGGTGATCGATGGTGGGAAGTCTATGTTCAATGCCTCTTCTTTGAAATAACATGGAGTGTGTCCTTGTTCAAGAACCCGTGCCCTGTCAGAAAACGGACCTAATAATTAGCATGAAGATTGCGTTGAATCATCGTTGAAAAAAGTCTTTGAGAAAACAGTCGGGTCGTTTCATCCATGATCGTAGAAAAAGTGTCCTAGTTTTAATCTTGAATAGGTCCATCACAATTCCCCAGAATATATTTCTCTCCCATTTATGCTTGGCAACCCCCCTTTGGACCACACAAGCCCATGTAAGCAAATTCAACTTCCTTTGGAACTTAGAAATAGCTTTTGACTTTAAATAAAGCTTCTTTTTGCTTTAACCTCATTTCATTAGATGAACAAAAGTTGATGCCTTGCGATAATTTCAACTTAGTAAAGCCTTCACAATATCTTTCTTTAAGAGAGTAAGGTGCTGTAATCAAAGTTACGATGAGAAAGTCTTCAATGCCCATAACGCATGGCTTGAGTTGGTGAAAAGCTTTAGTAAGCCCTGAAACAGTATTAGAGTTGATGAAGATTGTTTTTCTTGAAGAATATTGTGTAAGAGATCGATCCATTATTACTAGTTAGTATATCGTTTCCCTGAAGAATCTCTCAAACAAAACAAAGTAAGGATTTTATACTGAAAAGCAACCTCCAAATCCTCATCACAGAGAATTGACCACCGAGAAAAGATGTGATTGAGGCCTTTTTGACGAATAAACACCTGTTTGATCGTGACAATCCCTTAATTATGATCTCCATAACCAAGAATTGGAAGCAAAATTTGATTCATTCCAAAACTGATCATTACCCTAGAAATTTCTCCACAAAATTACACAACAGCTTGAGATTGCCCGTCATGTGCTTTGTACATCAAGAGTCAACAATGAATAGGATAAGTTGTACAATCTGCAAGTGAATTAAAGGACGATGGAACATTGGACAAATTAGATCCTAAGGAATTTGATATCTTCAAGACCATAGTTAATCCTAGAGACACATGTCTATAGTGGTACAAACTACCTTGTTTGATACATCATCTTTCCTGAATTTAGGCATCCAAATCTTTTGGTCCTAAGAGGCTTTTGTGTCCATTTATATCTCTTATGACATTCTCTTAGCTTATCCAACCATTTCCATTCCGGATATGTATTCCTCATACAACTCCTTATGGTAACGTCCTGGATTTCTGAATATGTGTATCTGATGGACAACTCTTTTACATATGTTGTGTTGCAACATATTTTGTTCGCTTTTATCTTGGTTTACTATCACTAAATAGGCAACTACCTTAGGCTTCTTAGTTCAAGCATTCACGTCATCAAGTATCTAGAAACAACAAGCATCATGATTAGGAATTAAACACACATTTCCACATTCAGCACAAACAACTCATTCACATGCGAAGGTCATGGAATTTGAACTGTCATTACACGCAGTTACAGACTTGTTTCTAGAAATACTAGAATCCTATGATGGTCTTCTACTATATTCCATTCTTTTTAAACTTTACTTGACTAATTGTTTTGGCACGACTTTTTATCTTACTTGATAGCTACTAAACTGTGGTCCTGCTAACACTAGTAATTGTGATTTACTCCTATTAGAATTTAGAGACGTAGTGAAGGATTTAAGTATTACCTTGAAAGAATGAGGCAACTTGAGGTGTTCAGTTTGTTTTGTGGTAGTGGGCAATTCTACAAAATTAAAAACAAACATTCCTGGTTTAAAAGCACATTCGAGTGTATTTCCGCTTGTTTTCTATTCTGAGGCAAATTCTGTTGAGTGACTTTTTTAAACAAACCATCCGACACATTAGTTTTATTAACCGACTGTTTCGTTTGAAAACTTCTTCATTTCATAGAAAATTAAAAAAGGAGATCGGTTATCGCTAAAACTGATGGTTTTGGAATCCGTTGAGCATTTGGTTGTCGAACAACAGTTGTTTACAAACTTTGAGTTTTCCACAGATTTTCCATTGCATTTCTCAATGAGTTTTTTACTCACTGATGTGCTATGTTCTTGTCTGCATTTGACTTTACAAATCTTGTATTTCATGATATGTACACGTTCTTTTCGAAATACAATTTGATCCATTTTCTTTTGCAAACCGAGTTGTTTTTTTCATTTGTTCTTTGAGATTGTTGTAAAGCAAGTTCAAGAGAAATCGAGTGGTTTTCAGTTTAGCAAAAACTCTTTAAAAAGCTTATTAATAACTTCTTTGTTAACAAATTCCAGTTTTGTTTTTCGAAAGCTTTTATGCAAGACATTCACATTCGTTTGACTTTATGAAGATACACGCATTGTAAATTACCACATAAGCCTTTATTAAAAATCAGACAGGAATTGCAAATATGAAACATGTAACATCTTTAGACAACACACTCTTTGAGAAGTAGATCATATATGTTTGAAAAATCAGCCTTTTCAGATTCAAGTTCGTCAACCTCTTTTTCAAGGGATTTAACGTACTCAAAATCTTCATGCATTTCCTTTTAAGTTCATGTTCAAAACGAAAACTATCATTTTGAGTTTTTATGGAAAGAGGCATTAATAAGGTTTTTATCAAAACTTCCATATCTTTAGCAGTTGGCACCCGAAAATAATCACTAGTTTTTTTTAAAGTTTAAACCAAGCTTATCAACACTTTCTCTAATTGATTTGATGTTAATGTCATGTTGTTAAAAACTTGTCTACTTTTACTAATGGATTTTGAAACGGGTAGAAAGGCAATGTTTTTAGCAATGTTTGGTTTTGTTCTAACAAACGGTTTTCCTCCACCATTGTCTTCCTAACTTCTTTTGCGCGTTCCAACAGATACAGAAAACCATGAGGGTGCTATTAGAAAATTTCATAAAGACCAATTATTCTTGTGTAAATCATCTGGTTTTAACATAATCTTTATTCAATCTTTGATCTATCACTCATTTGCAAGCATCATGGTCTCTTTCCCTATTGGGGGCAAATCTGTTTGCAAGATCAGAAGTATCAGTGGGATCTCATACAAACAGCTTTTCAATTAAGACTTTCTTGAGGTGCCTGGATTAGCATAGGTTGGTCTAACCATTAATATGTCGGCATTGGTTGCTAACATATGAAATGGTCCTGACTTGAACTGATTACGATGTAAATAATTCATTCAAAAACTTTAATTGGTTTCGTCCATTCAATCATCTGTCAATACTTTTTCCCTTCCTTAACCTTTAAATCCGATGACCTTACTTTTTCTCTTTGAGTTACCTTTCAAATTGTGACTTTGTTAAAAGACTCCTTTTTTACAAACTAACTCCATCGTGTTTTTTTTATTGACAACTTAAATTTTTCATAGGCTTTAGTTTTTTTTAAACTTCTTTAATGACAATGTCTTTACGAGCTAATAGAGTCCTTAGAGTTTCATTTAAACTTGTTTTAAGAATATGCATAATCAAACTCGTCCGGTTCATTAAAGGCATGTACTTTTCAAGCTTATTCTGTTTGTTCTTGAAGTGCAATAAGACAACAATCACCCGACAACTAGTAGCCTCCCCCATAGCCCACTAAGTCTCATCAAGGTTAGTGTTTGCACTCCTCTAGTTCTTAAGTCAATGATGCGTTTGCCTTCTTTAATTGCTTTAAAATCGTTTTGTTTTCCTCAGTATCAAGAGTTAAGTTTGCAATTAAATTAGCAAGCGCATCACGCTTATCAGCACATTCTGCAGTATTATTCTCAGAATGTTATCTTTCATTGGCAAACACATTATTTTCATCATTGTTTTGTACTGTTCCAATGCTGTTTCAGTTGAACTGGATATTCTTCTATCTGTAAGTACCTCCTAAATCTTTGCCATGAAACTGTAATGTGCTTCCAATTCCTGTTCATCAATCTCTCTATCCGTGCCCGCTAGCCAATCAGCTTGCTCAGCTTGTAGTGGAACACCATGCTTAACTTGTTTGCACATCATCATATTTTCCTTGTGATACGATAGTCCTTTAACACGCTTTGGCTTCCTGCATTCCATTTTGCATAGTGCCAAATCCCTGCATTAAAGCACTGTATCCCCACTCTGTTGCACTACCTGTTACTTCCTACATTTCCTAGCCCTAGCAACTGTCAATGTCCTTATGATTCCCAAACTTGCCCTGACTGATTGACGTGTTATACCTTGGTGTGGTATCTTCAGTCTTGTTCCTGGAGGTTTGAAGAAGTCTCGAAGAATGTTGATGTTATGGTTTGTAGAGACCTTTTTGAAATACTTTGCAAGGAGTGCTAAATTCTTTTGCATGTCCTTATCCCTCTAAGCTTGTTCAGGATCACTATCTTCTTCAGATATTGACTCAGATTGAGGTGTAACTAGGTTTGGCGATCTCTTTGCCTTTAGTGTCTGGTAGATGCACTGGTCTTGTAGAAGATGATGTTGTATTTGTCTCTGAGGTTTGGTGCTATAGTAATTAACTGAGTATGGTTGAGCAGAAGTCCGCAAGAAGTGCTAATGTATTTGCACTATTTTAGCTATTCTCTCTCAGCAGGATATCATTACTTCATTTTGATACTGCTATTAGCATGTCAAAAAGTGTGTGATATGTAGATGGTGATCCTATTTGTTTGATTGCTTGATAAACCGTCACAAATCTTGACCATTATGGTTGAAGTTGTGTGAAGAAATTGAACATTCACTTTTGCATTGTAGTAACTTGCCATTGTTCCTATGTCAATCATTCATCAGTTTATAAAACCATGTAGTAATACGACTCCATTTTGATTCTCCATCTCGAGAAGTAAACTTCCCCAAATTCCCCCAGGAACAATATTGGTCTTTACATCTTGTACGTTCAATGTTCACCCTGTTGAGGCCTTTCAAAATGCTATCCACATCTCATTTCAGCTGTTTTACAAGCATCAACAATGGATAGATATCATCTCTCAATACCAGTTAAAATGCAAACAATTTGCTTCATCAGTTTCAACAAAAAGTGTTTCTTTTGTTCTCTGGAGTCATGGTCAATACTGTTTCAAATTGTTGTTATGAAGTTGGTATTCAGTATTACCTTCCGTTGCAGAAACAGCTTGAATAAGTATAGTAAGATGGCACTAGGACCCCAGATTATATTGCTTTTTCCTTAGTCCCTCACCATATGGATCGTGTCAAAGTACCCCCATAGAAAACGTGATCCCCATAGTGAATATCTTCTCCTGGCCGAGCATTGGAGGAGGATGGACGATCTTTTGAACCAACTGCCATGATATTGTTGTGCATTTGACTATCTGTTGAGGATGTATTGACTGAAGTAGACATGATGAATGAATGGTTATGAATTATGAAGTGTGAAAGTTGTTGGATCTTAAGTGGATATGATGTGTAATTGCAGTTGTGGTTATGAATGCAAAGCAAAGTTTCACGGGATTTTACACGTCAAATGATTTAAAACCGATAAATGAATAAACGGGATTTTTACAAAATAACAATAGAAAACGCGTGAATGAATAATCGTTTTGTTGTATAAATTTGAGATTAGTCGTTTAATGTTCAAAGATATGGTTTAGTTTGATGAGTTGTTATTTTCTGATTTAATGTTTGTTTAAAATGTCCAAAGTCCGAATTTGACCAAGTGAATTTTACTTAAAATATCAAGAATACCGCCACCATGAAATGTAAACCAAACCACCACCTTGAATGAGCTAAACCGCCACCAAAGGTATGCATATACGTATATATATATATATATATACGTATATGTATATACTAATTAATGAACGCAGTCAAATACAAGGTTAATGTAAGTAAGTATCTTAAAATAGGAAGTATAGGAAGTGATCTAGACCGTACGATGTATCAAAGATGAAATCATTAAATCAAGATTGGATGAATGGCAAATCTGTAATAACAATTAAACCATAAGGGCATTGTGTATCATTATCCAAAAACATAGGGAAATCTCTCATCAATTTTGAAATCCAAACCGAATGACTTTTTTTCTCAACGTCATTTACTCATTTATGAATACCAATTTGATACACGCCATTTAAATAGTGATTTAAAAATTTACAACGATCTCTATAGATACAAAATAGTGATATTAAAACCAACTCTTCACGAAGAACACAAGGACGAATTAAGCATAATCAAGCCTAATGATCTTTCTAGCCACGAATCTAAGGTATAACATGCAATATTAAGTGTGTATATAAAGATTAAACACACCCTAACTCGTATTTCTTTGTGAATCTTCCAAAATGAAGCAACTCTCCACTTAGAACACACCAAAATTCGAACCTTTTGTTGCTTAGATTTCAGACTTGGGGCTTGTGAATCACTTGGAGTGGCAACAATACATCTTGTATAACATGTATAACAAGAAAAGAACAAGATTAACCAACAAAATGAACCCAAAAATAAATTTTGAGTCGTGGGCTTTTTTAAGCCAAAATAAGCCACGAATTTGAGCTTAATCAACCACAAATCAAACACGAATCCACCCTTGAAGCTCTGGTACCAATTATTAACATTAGATTCACCCTTACAACACAAGATCCGGAGGTATGGTAAAATGGAAAAGAAATTGATCCATGTTATTAGAGAGAAAAGAGAAAAGATATGAAGTTGTGTGTGTTGTTGAGAGAAAAGAGAAACACACACACATACACACACTTTTACAAGTGTGAACTTCTACCCCTCCATGGAAGTATGGATGGGGTATTTATAGTCCCGGGCTTGACTAGCTAAACTAACCCGACACGACTATAAATAATAAATGTAATTCCGGATTAGTCACCATATTTTAGGGCTAACAATAGAAAACATAGAAAATATTAAGATCACAAGAGCATGATTGGAACAAAAGGAAATAGCTTATCTATTACGCGAACAAGACTCAAGGTTAAGACAAAAAGCATCAATGATCAAAAATCAATGTCATAAAGAGAGATCCCAATGATCACCCCTAGGGGGAAATTGTTAGCATTAAAAGTGTTGTCATTATTGTAATCTAAGAGAGATCTAATGATCTACCCTTAGGGGGAGATTGTTAGCATTGTTAATTTAGTGAAGTGATGATCATTATCGATCTCGCGAGTCTTGTAATAGATATACATATTTTTAACTATGTAATAGTTAGTGAAATTAGTCTAAGTTACGTTAATTCGTGAGATCGTATTGAAACTATCCTACATCGCTCCATGAGGCAAAAGGGAGGAAGCCCCTTGTGTTATAAAAGAGACCTTCCACCTTGTTGGAAATAAAAAAATGTTCTACTTGTAAGCACTATTATAAAGTGCATGGATGGTATCGAGTAAATCAAACAAATTTATATACGTATAGTATCAATCCCGTGAAAATTTCTTTCCAAAATACTTCTCAAACAAGAGAAATATAAGGTAAAAATCTCACTAAAGATAAACACATTTGTATATTTTTTCATCGGGAAGTATTGCTATTCGGTCGTGTCCCACGAAATCGTGATGAATTGAGTGATTGGAATAATTCGGATTCGAGTTAAGATTGATAAAGGATTTTTGAACTTTTGATTACACTATGAATATAATAAAACAAACTAAAAACAATTAACTAGCTCGAAATTTAAATGCACGAAAAGTAACAATGTGAGCTAAAATTGAAAATTAAAATCTAAGGCAGTTCTTTTTTAACAAACTTTTTATACCTAAAAATCACAAATTTAAAAAGAAAATTTTAGGAAAAAGAATTGGAATTTTTTAACTATTTTTCTATTTTTTATGATTTATTAAAGAAAAAGTATTTTCTTAAAACCTATTTTAATTCCTAGAAATTACGAATCTAATTGGAAAAATAAGGAAAAATGGTTTTTAACTACTTCAAAGGTGCAGAAATTAAATGGAACAAAAAGCCCTAATTTTTATAAACCAATTGTAACCTAATTTTGTCAATTAAATCTTAAAACCTAATTTTATAAAACTAAAATCAAAAATTTTAAAACTATTTTATTTATTCCTAAAAAGACAGGGTAAAAAGTGAAATAAAGGAAAGTAAAGGGTAGGCGGGTAAACTATGGGAAATTTACACTTTAGTGTAAACGGGTACCCTTGAACTATCAAGAATTACAAAACAAACCTCGCGATCTAGCTTATTTTTGGCTTATTGAAAAATTGAATTTCAGCAAAAACTCAAAACTACAAACTTATAAAGGAGCTTATTCTAAACAACTTCAACAAAGACACTTTCTACTTTTGACAACTCAATAAGCTAGAAAATTAAGCTTTTAAATTCTGTTACAGTAACTAGTGGTTTAACAGCTTTTTTAGTTTTTAGCTTATTTCAAGCTTATTTTTAGATGAACATGGAAAACAAAAGAAGCTATATGGAGATCAAGATGTATACTAGGTATTTCTAGAAAGAATTAAGCTAAGTGTTAACAAAAATTTCAAGAAAATTGATCTTAAAAAGTGCAAGTTCAGCTTATAACTGTTTTTTGAGCTTTTTCTAATAAGCTAAACAGCTTATTTCTAAACCTTAAAAACTGAAATTTTGACTATAAGCTATGCTAATGATAAAGAACTAACCTGGATAAAAGGATTTTAAAAATCACAACTAGAAATTAGAAATCAAGATGAAATAAGCTATAAATCTCTTTTGCTGCTATTCAATTGTGTAAGGAAAAATTAAGTAGTCTAAGAGCCTTTAATTTTGACATTCTAAGTGCATGAATTTTGTAAAAAACTACTGGCGAGTTAATAACATTCTTATTTAGTCTCTAATTCCTAATTTTTTAAAGGCTTAAAAGTACTAGAAACTTGATAGCAAAACAGTTTTGATGGTTGTTTGCTGATGGCAATTGGCAAAGAACATATGAGAACAGGCTTAAACTTTGAGGATGTTAGAACTTCTAATACTTCACTAAATGTATTCTAAGTTTATATTGAACAACACTTGAACGAATAGAAAGCATATATTTAAACACAAAATCCTAAGATCACTTGCTCAATTAATCTGCCTTGGTGCAAATAAGAAGTTCTTAAGCTCTAAACTTTTAAATTCCTCTAACTAACTTTTAAAACTTACTTAAAACTTGATATAATACCCTAACACAACTGAATGAAAAGTTTTGACAGAGTATTCTTGACTTTAAGAGTCAATTCCACCTAAAACCAAACACTCCTTTACTTAAGCTGTCAAAACTAAAGTGACATTAAAATCTATTTTAACACTAAATCAGCTGAAAACTTATATCTACTCTTACTTCTTCTAACCTATTAAATCTAATTTGACACTAAAACTTACAGCTTATTAGGAGATTTAAGCTAGTTTCTCTCCTAGGCTTATTATTACTAATTGACAGTTTCAGGAAATGAAAACTTCAACAAAAACTAAACAACGAACACTCTCAAAATTCAAAAGGCAACTAATCAATCATGATTAAGCATACATGAAAACTCATAAAAAACATTTAGTAAATCTAATTAAGCTAAATTTAGACTAAATTGAAAATGAGAATTAAAACCTTGTCTTTGTAGTCTCAGAAGCTATAGGTCACTCTTTCTGAGTGAGTGACCTCAATTCAAATCCTATGTGGCTCCTAGCCTCTATACCTTGAGCTTTAAGCTCAATAAGCTTTTATTAGCTTATTACTCTCTTGAACCTCCAAAATGAATCCAATGACCTCAAGTGATCATGCTTTGATGTAAATTGAACTAAATGAGTAAATGAATTGCTTAAAACAAAATTTTCACTGAATTTGAGCTTATGAACAAGTATAAGCTCAAAAGAGCTTATGAGAGCTTATTGAGTAAAAACAGCTTAATTTTGAAAAGTAAAACTATTGAAACTTAAGAACTAAATGTTATTACTAAAAATGATTAAGTACAAGCTGAAAGATGAATAGTACAAGTGCTTAAAGCTGAATTTGAAAAAAACTTGAAAGAAAGTGCTTAAAAATAAGGAAAATTACAAACTGAAAATTAAAACTCACTCACTAACTCTAAAAATGAACCCTAATTGTCCTATTTATAGAGAAATGAAGAAGAGAGGTGACAAATTCTCGAATCTTCCCTTCAATGTGAGCCGTAGATCATCTTTCTTTAATTTGTGGCCGTTTGATGATGTTGATGAGGTGTTCGATCCAATCAGAGATTGACACGTGGGCGAAATGATGTGTAGGGAGATTAATACGAGGTTAATTGAAGTATAGAGGAGCGGGGAAGGATTTGTGGGTGATTGGGCTTGTTAGCGAAATTGGCGGGAAAATCTGTTGAGAAGTTGTTAGGGAAAGTTTTAAACCCGCGTGTTATGTTTGAACTTTGAAGAAATTGCAACACTAGCCCCTGCGTTTCATTTTCAAATTTGTAGTGTAAACAACTTTGAAAATTGGCAGCTCTAGCCCTTGTAGTCTCTATTTCTTTTTTCTCATTATAAAGCAACTTTCCTCTTTTTGCAATTTAAGTCTTTGATTTAACATACTCCAATTAGCTTTAACTTGGAAAATACTGTCATCATTGGTCCTTGGCTTTCAATTTTGGGCTTTGACTTTCTTTCTTGCTGTATCAGGCTGATCCGACTTTTGATTGCCTTTCATTCTTCACTCTTGTCTTGTCTTCTCCGTTTCTTTGTCGATAATCTATCGGTTTTCACAAAGATGAATTCTGATATTGAAGACGACATCATAGACCCAGTGATGCAATGCATAACCCTTCCCAGCTATTCGAGTTTCTCTTGTTAGAAATAAAGAAATGTTCTACTTGTAAGCACTATTATAAAGTGCATGGACTACTTGTGTCAAGTTAGGAAAGTTTAGTCAATAATCTAATAAGGCTATAAATAAGGTATTTATGCCATGATTAGATGTAACAATTTCATTTTAATCAAAAGGCAAGTTAGATATTTTTCTCTCTAAACACACACACTAATTACACCTTAATCTTTACACACGAGTCATTAATCAAGATCTATATGCTTAATAGGTGGTATCAAAGCCAATGATTCCAGATTAGTGCTTATTTTAGTGTTTGGATGTGTTTGTGAGATTGAGAATTTGCTTATTTCTGCTTATTTCGTGCTTATTAAATTTTTTTACAACTTATTCCAATTGCTTAATTATGCCTATTAGTGCTTATCAGCCAGATTTATATCTTATTTGTGCTTAATTATGCTTTTCAGCTTGTTTTCGGTTTATTTCATCAGCTTATTACTTATTTCGAGGCTTTCTTGTTCTTATTCGGGCTTAATTCTGTTCTTATTTGAACAATCTGATTGAAATAGCATTTGAGAGCTTATTTAGTTTTATTCGTTGCTTATTTCATTCACTTTTAGCCTTCTAGATTTGTGCTTATTAGCGTTTACAAGTGCTTATTTGTTCGTCAGCTTATTTCGAATGCTTATTAGTGAATAAAGAGCTTATCTGTTAAATGAGTGCTTATTCTGGTAATTGTGCTTATCAGAAGAATATCACGTTTAAAATCTCCCAGATTTGCTTATTTTGGTCCTTATTTGCATAAAAAACTGCTTATTTTTTTTCAAGATTTGAAAACAGTTTGCTGTAACTGATTTGTAACAAGATTTGTAATAGAATTGTAACAAACTTTGACCAAGTTTGACTTTTTGGTCAAAGTCAAAGACTCGTTTTTGGTCTTTACGTGTTTTCTGGAAATCAAAAGTAGAAACCGAACAACTCATAGACGAAACCGATCTATCTACTTTCAAGAAAAAACCGAATAACTCTACATAGAAGGAACCGAACAACTTTTTTCAAGAAGAAACCGAACAACTCTACACAAAAGGAACCGAACTACCCTTTTTATAAAGCAAAACTATACATCTTTTTTTTAATATCAGATCTAAACAAGAAACATAAATGAGAAGAATCAACTCAGATCAAGATTTAGATTCATGTATGAGTTATAAACCAAAGTCTTTAAAGATTTTCACATGATTTCATTACAGATCTGAACAAAGAACTGCATGCAAACCTAGATCTAAACACAACCAAAATTTTCTTGTCATCCATAACAAATCCGACTCGATCTAACCTATTTCCATCGTCCTCATCACAAAAACAGTCTACAACAACTTCGCTCAACAGAAAATGAAAAACAGAAATTAAAAAAAACGAAAAAGATAAACCAAGTACAAAGATCTCAGCTTGGGTTTAATTCATATCTCCTTTGAGATATACAGATCTATCAAGATCTTCACAAAGCAAGAAACCCATATCACATCAATCTTTTTGAAGTCTTTTACTTCTTTTACTTTTCGAAAACTAAAAAAGAAAGAACAAGAACATCAAGTGTCCAAATCTTCCTTATTTGTTTCGATAAAAAAAAGATCTCAGCCAATCTCTTTCTTAATCAAATATTTGTTCAAAGAACATTAACACATAAAGAGATTTATCATCATAGATCATTGTTTTTGAAACTAGGCTTCATTTTTTTTCGAAATATATATAACCAAGACCACAACGAATCTGTTGGATCTTTTGTTTTCATTCGTTAATGGAAAAAGAAACCAACACGAAAATCTACAAGAAAAGAAAACCATACCTGAAAATCTTGGTAAAAGATCGTGAAAAGAAAAGAAAGTATTAAAGGAGTTTTAGCGTGTTTGTGGTCGAGGTTATAACATAAGAAAGAGGGAGTTATAGGTGGCTGTGCATTTTTTTGTTGAGATGTGAAAGAATGATATAAAAGATAGATTTAGTGAGCTGCGTTTGGTTTTTGGAGATAGAAAAAGAGAGGCGTGTGTGAGTGTGTTTATGTGAAAGTGTTGTTAGGATTTGAGTAGTAATTGTGTTTTCTTTTATATATCACCTTTTTAGGGTTAGGATACTTTGATTTGGGCCTGAGTGTATATACCGAAAACATTAGTGCTTGTTGGGTCAAAAATTGTAAGATACACTTCTTGGGCTGCCATGTGATGAATACCGAAAATTGTATTGGGTTTTTGTTATATCCAAATTTTAGATTTTATAATAGTTAAGTGAGCTTAATTTTTTTTACACAAAAATTTGGGTAAATCATTTTTGGACTACGATTTGTTTGCGGGTCGATAATTCAAGATTGATATTTATGTTAAATTATTAGGGATCATTTGTTTTTAGTCTACAATTTTAATTGAGCTTAAATAATTTTTGTTTGCGGGATATATGTTTAGCACTACATATTTTTTGTTGATACCGATTTGTCTAATTTTTTTTATTTTTAGTGTTAAATTTTTTTAGTATAATCTTTGTGATAACTTTTCTTTTATAAAAAAAATATATCAAAATATCTTTTTAGTCTTATAATTTTTGATAGTATTATTTTTGGTCTACGATTTTTAATTACGAATTAAATAATTTTTGTTTGAGCAAGTTAGTTAGTTTGTGGTGCTTAATTGAGCGAGCTTGTTCGGATTATTCGTTTAGCATCAGGATTTTTGTTCGAGACAAGATGAGTCGAGACGTAATTACGGTTGGTTTGACAATGCGGATTTCATTGTTATATCGGGGTGAGTACTCTCAATGGAGTGAACGGTTTATGAACTATCTTGAAGAGCAAACTGATGGTGAAGCAATGATTAATTCTATTAAGATGGTGAAAAACCATTGCCTGTTGTTGCTCAAGTGTCACTTGCTGGAACTGCACCGAATGCACCTCATACTCTCAAAGATCCCAAATTTTGGACTGCTGAAGAGAAAATGACTCGAAAGATTGATCGTCTTGCAAGATCTCTTTTAATTCAAGGGCTTCCAAATGACATTTATTCTCTTATTGATAGCAACGATACTGCTAAAGATTTATGGGATGCTCTTGAAAGGCAGATGCGTGGTTCTGAGTATGGTGAACAAGATAGGAAAGCTACAATTTTATATGAGTATGAGACTTTCAAAGCTACTGAAGGAGAAAACTTGCTTGATACTTATCTTTGTTACTTACAAGTGATTAATGATTTAAAGAAGTGTGGTTATAAGAAAGATAATTATGAGTTGAATTACAAGTTCTTGAACAATTTGAAACCAAAATGGAAACAATATGATACACTGATGAGGCAAACCAAGAACTTAATGGATATCAATATTGATGCTCTTTACAACATTCTGAAGCACCAAGGTGAATGTTAATATGCTATAGGATAATAAGAAGAAAGCTGTTGTGGTTACTTCAACCCATTAAGCGGTGGATTGCTAAAAACAAAAGTGACCAATCACAAAGAAGAAATTGTAGTTCAATCAGAGTCTGAAGGAATTGATGATAAGATATCAGCGATTTGAAAAAGATACCAGCTTGTACCAAAGCATTTAAAATCGATAAGAAGTATTATGCTAACCAACAAACATCAATTTCGATGGAACTAACTTCAGCTTCTTTCAATATCTCTATCTTTTAGAAAATAAATGATGGGAGATTTATGGATTATAAGAATATGACCCTTCAAAAGCAACAAGAAACCAGATAGCATGAAGTCAGAGGAACAGAAGAAAAGAGGATAAAAAGTCGATGAAAGAACGGGATCTAGCAAAGTTAATGCTATAAATGCAAGAAGGAAACATTTGCCAAAGACTGCAAGAAAACAAATGTCAAAGACTACAGCTACTACAAGACAAAGATGTTGCCACTAAGAAAGATAGTGCTGAACAACTGCTTCTTGCGGAGACCAAGCTCATATCTATAGTATTCAGATAAAAGATCAATGCAAAAGGTCTTCATGGCTAAAATAATAATGTTGCTTTCAGATTCAGAGAAAGTACACCATCTGCAGAAAAACCAATTGTTGAGGTATCTTTATACACTTCATTTTGAAGTGGAAGCTAATAGGAAACTTCAGAATATTATGAATACTCTACTAATTATGGTTTATATTGAGAACAATGATGATGATCAAGAAAATTTTTCATCGATGCACTTGAATCTGCTAGGGAAAATTTAATGAAAATTCATATTTAACTCAAACAGATCATGATCAGATCAGTTTTATTATGAATACAAAGTTTGATCAAAATGATTTTTGAAGACACAGATTTTAAGTTGATAAATAGAATTAAAAGTTTAACCACGAAGATTGCAAATTCAGAAACTATTGAACGATCAGCAAAGCCAAGAGATTTAGCAAATAAAAATAAGGATTTACATATAATATGATGTTAAGGAAATCAAGTAAACAACTTTTGAGGAAAAAACAATAAATTTTAATAGAACAAATAAAGGTGTTAACGCAAACGAATGTTTGACTTGCTTCGCTCAAACAAGAATTTGCAAAAACACATCAAAGTCCAACACGTTTGTGGAATCTAGATACACCCACTGAATGTCAAGCACAACTAAGGCTATACTTGAGAATAAAGATAGCAATATATGAGTAGATAATCTGCTTCTTTGTGATAATGATAGAACAACATAGGTAAAAGATTGATGAACCAAGAAATTTTATTTGATAAATGAGTCTCAGTTATTAGATGAAATAATAATGTACTTAAGGCCTTCAAGAAAAATATTAGGAAAAAGAAACGAAATTTTAGATTGAAGAGTGTGGTGTACCAAGTATTTAGAAATTCAAAGTTGTTTGGGAAAGATTGAATATTGTAAATAACCAAACTTGCATAAAATCGGACAAACGAGACAACAATGCATATAATCTTTCCTTCTAAGGATAAAATGCGTAATATGGTCGATAAAGAATAGTTTTAAAAAATCAAGTTATAATTTGATAACGGCAAAAGAATAGGACCTAGTCTTTACGATGAGAGTGTTATTGGTCTAGGGTATACTCCGATTTTCTCACCTCATTCGACGAAAGAAGCTTTATAGGAAACTAGGACAAATTAAAATAGTCAAGAGAGAAAAAAATTAAGTTTGCATATAATTATAAGAAACGATCGAATAATCAATGTTTATTGTGAATGCAAAGATAACTCTCACTCTCCTCATCTAGATAATCGCTCATCCCAAGAAGATAATAAATACCAATTTTTGAAAAGATTTATTCTCCGTTTCAGGCTAAACCCAAAGAAGATCACTCCAAACCATAGTTCCAAAAGTGATTTTAGAAAAGATTCATATTGGAGTAAGAAAGAAGAAGTACTGAGTCTTTTGGGAAAAAGGAAAAAGAAAATTTGGAAAAGTAATTGAGTCTTTGGAAATCAAAGTTCTGAGTTGTTAGTGAAAAATGCCTAAGGTTACTCTGACATTCGGAAAATCATAGTGAAGCATGATGCATGACGTTGAAAAAGAGTTGTGAGCAATTAGAGAATTGCAAACGTGATTTGCTCCATGAATGTTTAAAAAAAATGTGTCACAAAGTGTATCACCAATTTCACGTATAAACCGTCTTGTCTTCAAATAATGTTAAAAGATAAAACAAAAAGAAAAAGACTAAATACATCACAAAACAAAATGACAATCACCATTGAATAACGATGTATTTGGCGTGCTAAGAAAGATTTGTTCATTTTCAGATTTAGACAACTTTAAGTAGTGTTAGCAGACCTAGGATGCATACGTTTATTTGTAAGAAGAAAGGGTTTTGTCTATCTACTGCTAATGTGTTTTGTCTTCTCAGTTAGTTTATCAAAATTGAACAACGAGGTTACGATATTCTCGCATAAAGACTTGTTTCATTGTAATAATTCTACAGCATAAGACACTAAGGTGCTCATCTTGTAATGGAGGCATAGTGTTTCTTGTAATTCTAATGTATCTTCTTGTATGTTACTGATTTGTTTTGTTTTTGATGTAAGTGATATTTTAAAAATCGCAAGTTACAATGATCCTTTTAGAAAAGCCTCGTGATTAGTTGAATTTGCATCTAGGAGTAATCGAATAAAACTTTAACCTAAACTGTTTTAGTGCTTTCCTAAAATGCAACCTTACTAAAACCCGTAGCTAAAATGATTTCCCAAAGTCACGAGTCAAATAGATAAAATTTCTAAGACACCTAACTCATCGTGACCTATTTCAAATGGTACTCCAAATTTTGTTGACTTCTTTGTGAGATATCTCGATATATCTGATATGCAGATGTAGTCCTAATTCTTGTTCTTTGATTCAATCGGATTTGGATGTTCAATAAGCATATGAGGTTAATCATCTCTTTTTGAACGAACTTTTTGAAAAGTTCTTGTGAACGGTTTCGCTTGGCCATAAGTATTTTGCGTGATTGCTGCTATGGAATTTGTTATTGGTTCATGACGATCAAGAAAGTTTACTATGTCTAAGGTTTAGGACATAACTTATTTAGCGTTGGACAGTTTTGTGACAAGCCCTTGAAGTTGGCCTTACGAAAAGTCACATGTTTGTTCGAAACGAAATGGTGTAGATTGGTCTTACCGATATCGTCGATCGAATTATGTAAGACTATGATCTTACGAAAATCCGTATAAAATTCTCTCGTCTTGTTCTTTCTAGCAAGGCTTCTTCTTCGCAATCTTGATTGTGGCATTAACGTCTTTCTCATTTGAATTTCCCACAAACCAATAACTTGTGAAAAACAATCTTGTTCGAGGTCTTCCTAAGATGAAATCGAAAAAGATCATTTGTGTCCTGTGAACAAGGAGACTTCATCGAAAACTGCACAAGTCCAAATCGGCTTTTGCTCGCATAAGCTACTTTATCTTCTTCATATGGATTTGTGAGGTCCAATGCGCGTAAAAGATATTAACAAAGCGATATGTTTAGTTTGTTGACGATGATTATATCACGGTAAACACATAGGTAATTCTTCTTCATTCAAAAGATAAGCTTCTGAGTCATCATTGCATTCATTAAGAAAAGCCAATTGAAATCTTCAACTTCAATCCAGCGTGTTCGATTACTTGATACTGGTACTGGATAAAAACAAAACTCTTGCTAAGTTCTTTGATGAGTGTCCCGGCATTTCTCACAAATTCCTGCACGTCAAGAACCCACCATAACAAGGGAAATGTGTGAACAAAGCGAAAAACACACATGGTGGCAAAATGTTCGTTGAAAAAGAATCGAACCTTAGTCGAAGCTGCAAGAACTATGCTTACATTTGCAAACTTACCATTGTTTCTTTGGGCTGAAGCCATCGCAACAGCTTGCTTACACAGAATCATTTGATTATCATAAACGTTTCGATAAAAACCACTATGAACTCGTTTACAAGAGAAAAACCAAACATCAATTACTTTCATTTTTTTTTTTGGTTGCAGATGTTAATTTCTCAATTAATATGATGATGTTGGAAAGCACAAGGCAAAAGGGATATTGGATGATTGTTGGATATTCAAAAGAATCTGGTTTGCATTCAAATTTACAATAAACGAACATCGGAGAAGATTCACGAGCGAGCGTGAATAGTGAATTTGATGAGATTTATTCGAATGGCATCTAAACAATTCAGTTTAGAAACCGATTTAATTAATATTAAACGAAACGTGAAAATCTTCAATCCAACGTTTCACAAGTTTCGAGAATTTCAAAGAAAGATTTTTGGAAGATTTATTTACAATTTTTACGATCTGGTAATAGTGATTCTTCAAAGATCACAAAATCATCGACAACGAATGTTGAAACTTCAACAATGAAATTACTTTCATTCTATCAGCATACGAAGGAAAAGTTATTCATTGGGTTTCTGAATCATTTCAGAAGTAATCTTCTTCATTTCTTCATAATGATGAAGATCAACAAGTCAAAACAATAAAGGTTCTCCAACAAATACTCAATCGATTTTAAATAACATGGTTCCTAATGTGACACAGCATAGTATCTCACATAAAGTGGTTGATGAAACGATTAGAAGATGCTTATGTTTAAGTGCAGATGTACAATCAAATCCATATCCTTCCATATCAAACATTTCTATCAACCTTACCACATGTGAAAAGTAACTAAGAATTATCTACTTCATAAAATACTTGGTGATCCAAAGTCGAAGTGTTTTTTTTCGTACAAAGGGACAAACTACAAATTCATGTTGGTTTGCATGATTTGCTAATAAGAATTAGCCTGCTCGCGTGGCGGAAGCTTTGAAGATGCTGATTGGGTCAGTGCAATGCAAGACAAGCATGATCAATTTTGCAAGATGAAAGTCTGGAGGATTTAGTTCCACGACGCCGAAGGCAAGACTATCATTCAAAACCTAATGGAATCTTCAAAATAAGAAAGATAAAGCAGTTGTTATTCGAAACAACGCAAAAGCTTGTCGCTGTAGGATACTGTCACCAAGAAAGGCATTGTGTTAGCCTTATTTGTTTATGTAAAAACAAGAATTTATCGTCCCTTAGAAAGTCAAAAAACTAGGTCTAGTTATTGTAATAGCTAGTCGTGTTCAACGGGACTGGTTGGAATTGTAATCTAATATTTGGTCCCATGATTCGGCTCAAAGCCCAAGTTAACCAAGCCCGGCCCGTTAAAAGCCCAAGAGCCAACTAGATGCTAGGGTAAAAATAACCCGTCACCACACTTGTGAAGGGATTTGTTACAAATTTTCACATAACGTGTAATCCTCCTTGCTCTCTCTACTTTAACTTCTCTCTCTAAGATCCATCTCCTATTCGTACATCTGGTATAAATTAGTGTTGTGTATGGATTAACTAAGTGGGATAACATTTGTATCAGATCTAAAGGGGTGTTTAGAGTGATTGAATTTCCGTGGGGTATTTTATTGGTTTGGTTTTTTTGGTTCTGAATAAAGAAAAAATAGCAAGCACAAAAAATCAACTAGATCTTTGATTCTGGTTAAATGTGTTAAAGACTTGTACTTTTGGGCATAGATCACTTCCTTGCATCATTACTAGTGGGTTTTTAACATCATTTCGTAGCTTACAAAAAGTTTGAAATTTTTTTCTTTAGGCTGCGTTTTTTGGCCTAACAAGGAGTGTTCGATCGTGCGTATTTGACAAAAGTCATGTGTTTTGACAAAATCCGTTGCGTTTTGACAATAAATCGTGCGTTTTGACAAAAATCCGGTCCTTTTGACAAGTCATTGCTTTTTGACAAAAGGTCTTGGTGATGACAAAAGATCGATGCTTTTGACAAAATTCTTGCGTTTTGAACAAAAGTCATGATGCGTTGTGACAAAAGTCAAGTGCGTTTTGATATATTCGATTGCGTTTTTGACTAAAGTCTATTGCGATTGACTCAACAGGTTGCTTATGAAGACCATCATTGCGTTTTGACTAACGTTACTCTGCCTAAGTACTTATTATTGCATTTTAACCATGGATTCTTGCGTATTTGACAAATACACTGCGTTATGTCAAAAATCTTGTTTGAAGAAAAGGTTTTCAGTAAAACAGCCATAAACTTTTGAACCGTAATCCGTTTTAAGGCCCGACCTCCTCAAATTGAAAGAAAAAACGAGAAGGTATTACTTTATTACCACCCCTTTAGCTGGTTAGAGATTTTTCGAGGCCAAAACCATCGTTTACTATGGAATTTATGACTTTTTGTTTCAGTTTTTTTTGGAATTTGTGTTGGAACTTTAATTTCGGAATAAAAGAAATACTCAACACCTATAAACAACAAACACAACCAATTCCAAACCAACAATCAACTTCAATCATACTAAACGTCAATTAATTATTCATTCTACCGGTTTATCTCTGATTTGTTAAAATCCGCGCGAAAGATACGATTCTTTTCCCTCCGTTTAATCAAAGATATATGTAAATCCGTAAACGAAATTCATTAAAACCAAAACAATCACTTCCATAACACGTAAGATCCTATAAATCATTTACAACAACATCATTCATAAATGGCAAAATCAAATAATAGCGCAATTTGCAAACTCAAACATCAGTTTGGTTTCATATAGTCACAGTTTCTCGGTTCAAATTCTAACATTCAAAGAAGACACATCTAGTTCAAAAGTAGATGTACGCACATCTTAAAGAAAATCAAGTCTCAATTTAAGTTTTCTCCATCAAAACTTTACAAGATTATGGCACAATAACCTAGCTTCAAGAGAACTTCCTCAAAGACTTGATTGACTAGAACAACATCTTACTAAAGATATACTTTCTTCTAGATGCACAAACTACTTGTGACGTGGATCCTTCAGAACAAATTTGATAAAAGCGTTCCATTCAAATTCGAAGAGCTATGCATAGATTATGACAAGATATATGCTTCAATCTTGTGTAACGAGGCACTTAGCTTTAACATAGGGAGTTCCGCGTAAGACATGCATGAGTTAATTCTTCATCAACATCGAACTCTACTTTTGTTGAAACAAAAGGAATTGATGCAAACACAAGTAATCATTGCACATCCAATCCTAGCTATGTGGTATGTTTGTGTCATTGATAAGTTTGAATTATTGTCATACAGAAATCACTTTTTCAGAATGGATGGACATTGGAGAAGTCAAAACTGCATCCAGCAAAGTAGAGCGCGCAAAGAGAATGCAGCTTGAATCTATAACCAAAGATTGCAATGCAATCTAATACAATAATGTCAAAATAAAGAAAATGCTGGCAATTTTTCGATCTCATTCAATTCAACTTCAATTCTTTCTAAAGAATACTTAAAAGCACTCAGCTCGAACATAGATTTCAACGGCATCATACACTCTTTGGTCAAGATGTGATACTTTTACAAGTACAATGCTCCTTAACTAGAACAACTACAAAGCAACTTGACAAAGATGAATTAAAAGATGATCCAGGCACAAAGCCTTTGGTGTAAACAACGCTGTTCCAGAAGTTCATCAATTCCAAAGTTTACATTGGACTGATGACAGTCAAATGATAGACCACGTACTTGTTGAATACACTAGACTCGAGGTTCAAAACTTCAAGAGACACTTTTTACACCTACAAAAACTCATACACTGGGTAATGATAAGAAGTTCCGTTGCTGAAAACACTCCTCAAAGACAGTATAAAGAAGTGAATAATGACAGAGCAGAACGCAAGAGAGCAAGAATTGATACGGGTAAAGCAATGGAGATGCTGATTTAGTTGACACAGAAAGCATAGGCAGACTCAACAAGCAAATGATGCAATCAGGTCAGTGAATATACGAGATCTGATGAGCATATATCAACCCATCTATTGACGAAGAGCCGATGGCTGAGTAAATCGACAGCTGAATTCAATATCTTGCTTATAGGACAACACAACTGAGCAACCTGAAATCATTGTTGAGGTAGGTTTTGACCATATCCTGAAACAGGTCAAGTTAAAAAAGTCCTATTCTGTGATTCAACACCTATAACACCAGATCACTGAATACCAAAACAATCACTCGAAGTCTGAAAAATATTTACTCAAAGCGCCCAGATTCCCAATTTTCAAAAAGATTTTCAAGGAATGGAAGCACATTGCATTGCTCTCGAACTAAATATATGATCAAAAATCAATCTGTAAAAATACATGTGCAACAATGGTCAAATTTTGGAAAGAAACAAGTAATAAAAGCCAAGATGGGAAAAGGAATATGATGTACTTGAAACATGAACATCGAAGTTAGAACATAGTGTGTCTACATTACGTAAGAAAATGAACTTTTGAAACACAGTACAAAAGTTTGTATGATTCTAATGAAAATCAACCGAGATCGAAGACTACAGAACAGACAACATCCTTTGCTTGAATAATAATGCTGAATATAAGCACAGATTCAAAAAGGTTTTGCAGTATTGCTGCTTTAAAAAAATAACTAAAGGAATTAAAAGAAATAGTGTAGATACTAAGTTTGAGAAAACAGTCAGTCTTGAGGAAACCGATAATTACGAATCACTAAGAAACCAATCAGTTGTAGACAACCGAATGGTTTAAATCTGCACAGGGCTCAAATGTCAAACAACGTTTCCTCCCAGTTGATGTGAACAAGAAGTTGTCCAAAACAGTCCACATCAACATTATAATGCCTACGAAAACAGAATCCACCTTTGCAAAACCTGATCAACATGATTGCATCTAAGCTCAGCCTAGGAATAGTTTCTAAGAACAGCAAGATCTGAGTTCAAATGACAGGTTCAAAATCACTACTAGATGATATGCTAAGAAAAAGATACAAGATAGAGATAGGATCTCAACAACCTAGTGTGACGTACTTCTTGCGAGAATTCAAACCGACTACAAATGATAGATACCAACCCTAGGAGCAACAAACAAGAACATCTAGAGTTTGGCCATGTATCCAAGAGTATCACTTACGATAACCGGCTGTGCCCAAAGCAGATCACTCTAAGAGTTCAAGTTTTCGTTTTTCAGATTCCAAAAACTATTGTTTGTCTACATGTCATAAGTGTGTCTTTAATGCAAATCAGATGCTTGTATTAACAAAACACCTGAAGGAATAAATTCACGTGCCAAATTCAATCAATAAGACCATAAAACAGTAACAAACCCTAGATCAAAGATCATACTCAGAAACCTTATAGACAGATCGTTACAACATAGGTTTCTCCTAATAGAACTTACGCTTGTTTTAGAGAAAACATCTCCTAGATCTGATCTTAGGTGGAAACCCACGGGTAGAATTTTCAAATCTGTTGGTCCTCTTAGTGGATTCCTCAGGAAGGTATTCCGACTCTCTACACAAGCAAGGTTGACAGAGAACCCCCCACATGGTTCAAATTTAACAATATCCCTGCACATTCATTAATGCAAACAAACTCTGGATGTAAGTGCAGTGTACACACTCAATGTTCAGAAGAACAAAGTCCTTGATTTAATACAGGTACATTATGAGGATATCAACAAGGAAAATCTCAGAGTTATATGGTTGCTAAAAAGGCAGATATCTCAAACCATTGTCAAAGGTGGATTCACAGATGATGATACAGAAAAATGACGTTTGATATACAAGCAATCAAGCCACGTCCTCAAAGTAAACGACGTTTGATCATAACGGTTCAAGCCTCGCACCACAATGTTCACAGAAGTTCATCAAGCAGCTGAGACAGTAACAACTTCAAATGAGCTGGATGTCTATTCGGCTACATCCTTTGAACGAAACGAAAATTTTCAATGGGAGAAAATCAAGTTGTTTTTTTAAAGTCTTCCACCGCTGTCACTACTACTGATGGCAATCAAATAAACGTCACAACAACCTGATTCAACTTCATCCACTTCAACTCAGCGCAAACTATCACTGCTAAGTGAAAACTACGATTTGTAAATATGTTTATTCTCTCTTTATTTTTAGATAATAAAAAAAAATTAAAAAAATTTAATAAAAAAAAATAAAAAAAAAATAAAATAAATTAAAAAGAAAAATTTAAAAAAAATACCAAAATAACCAAAAATACCTAGAAAAAAATTTTTTATTTATAATTTTTTATAAAAAATATAAAGCCTAGAAAACAAAATAAAAATTCAGAAAAATTTCAAAAATACAAAAATAATCTTCTCAGACATTCTCTTGGAATCGATAACAATTACGTGCCTAGAAATGTTGATTAACATTGACACGGGTGTTTAAATGAAGTTTCGAGCGAGAGTTTCAAATGCATATCATAAGATTCCTTTCCTAAATTTTCTCAAGGACTATTACATTTCAAGTGCATAACTCGGTCCCGATGTTATAGGGGAGTGTAACGCTTCAGAGGCGCTATACTCTAAAATAAAAGAATCTCTATCATGTATTTAAAATCAGTGAACACAATTTTTCAAAAAGAACTTTCAATTAAAATGTCTACATGATAAAGATTGTGTATTCTTTCCATAAAAAGTGGTAATGTTAAAATTGTGTGGTATCACACTCCCATCCTCGAATACTTTTCAAAGAAATGTAATACGTAGAAAATGTCATTTTAATGTGATTCAATTTCTGAGGGGGAGCTTTTTTTAAAAAACAAAGCCTTCTAATGTGTAAGAATTCATCCATAAATGTCCAATTTTATGTACCAAACACATTTTTTGTGAAATTAAAATGGGAAACTAATGGTCAAAATTAATAATAACAATTTCACTAAGGCGATCACACTTCTGCGTGTCTTTAACATTTTGTGTGTCCATATATCAAATTTTTCATTCCAATGTCAAGTCTTTTAATAAATATTGGTATACCCACAATACAGTTTAAGTGAGCAATCCAAAAAATGAATTCATGCAATATCGGTAGAATAATTTTCTCCCATGGAATTTTTTCATGTCAAATTTTAATCAATTTTTGTATTTCAAATACTAAGTGTTTTAATATATTAAAATAATGTAGAAAATAGTTATATAACAAATGGTTAAAGTACGAATTGTGATCTTTTAAAGACTCTCAGTGAGACATACTCTTTCCTTCAAGTGCTAAAACAATTTCGAATGCTCGATCACATAAGTGTAGAGGAGTAATTGGAAAATAACAATGCCATAAAATGGTTTTTATGGTTCGATCTTTATACCCAACATCCTATAATTCACGACGATTCTGAAGTCATAAGTGTTTAGGTTTAGTATAATCCTACGATTCCAACCAAACCGGATAGGATCTACCCAAGGACAGCTCCATAGTTTAGAAATAGCAGTCGCTTAGTATATTGGAAAGAATGTGAATAAGGGAAAGATGCGACTAAATTGAACTAACACTGGAACAAACATAAAAGGTGGAAGAAATGACTCTTGGTAAGCATTTGAAGGGTTTGAAGAATGAAAAAGAAATGTAGGATAAAGGTGAAAAGAACGAAGCCCTCCTGTACACCTTAGGCAAGAAACCGGGTTCAATACAGTAATCTACATACATCCAAACAGATGATTGTTTGGATATTGGAAAACGACATCATGGTCCCATGGATGTATGCAAAACCCATCCCATCCATTCCGGGTTTCCTCCTTAACAATACTTGTCTCATTTGTCACGAGATACACAAAGTTATCTATTGACATCTCACTCCGAGATTGTCTGATATTTGAAAAAGGTGCAGTCTTGGCCCCAGCCGATTGTCCGATTACCAAAACCAAAAGTGCAGCAAAAAATCGATGTCTAGTGCCAAGAAGTAATCAAATATAAATCTCATTAGGAACACAATGTCAAAAAACCTTTGTTGAACACATTAAAGTTCACAAGTTGTGTAACAAAGAGTCCTACGCATTATCCTTGAGATCTTGCCAGAACATCCGAGTGATACTTAAGTATTCACAGTGAAGATGGAAATCCTGCTTGAGCCAACATCAAACAAGCTCTTGGTAGGTGACTTGCAAGATTCTATATGAATCAAGCTTGTGATAACTGGATATCAATTTTGGTCCAGTAAATGAATTGACGACTTAATCAGAAAGATAGTAACTATCTGATTCACTCTTACCGTGTTGTCTGCTTTGAGACGTTCCGGTAATGAGAACTAGCAAGCATGGTGAATCTAATACATCTGTGTTAGAAGATCCTACGCTTTGAGCTGGAAACCCTGTCAAGGAGATTCTTTGAATCTACCTGATCACAGGTATAGTATTTATACTATAAAACGGGAAACCGGAGGTTAATGCAACCGAAGTCAAGATGAATGACAAAGCCATATTCATCTTTTATTGCTAACTGTCTTATTTCAGGTTTAGACGACGGTGTTGCAGCCTCATTCCAGCGAAGTCGGATTCATAAACCACATGCTCATACTCAAGCTTTCAAAGTCAATCATTCAACGTCAAGATAGTTGATTCTAATCTTCCCCACCATCAAAGAGCCTCAAAGTCAAATAAAGAATCATCAATTGGGGAGATTGTTAGACTTATAATCATATGTCAAACAAGAATGTAACAAGTATGAGCATGTTGGTCAAGAGCACAAGTTGATCAAGGAAGTCAAATCAAGATGATTCAAGTCAAGGAGATGATGCAAGATAACGATCTCAAGAATTCAAAGTCAAAAGATAAAGGCTCAAAATCAAGATCACAAAGCATGGATGAACAAAGCCATTACAAACAAGACAAGACCATAACAAGGCAAAGCATAAACGTCAAACGTCATATCTTCAATGTCATCGGTGGTACAGAGGAGTTTGAAGAAAGAGACCTCAACATTGGGGGAGATTGTTAGCCTTAATTATATTAAGTCAAACAAGAATGTTATCGGTCTTAGAAAGTCAAACTAGGTCTTGTATTGTAATAGGCTAGTCGGGTTCAACGGGCTTGGATTATAATCTAATATTGTCCGTGTTTCGGGCTTAAAGCCCAAGTTAAACCAAGCCCGACCCGTTTAGAAAGCCCAAGTGCCAAGCTAGCAAGGCATGGGTATAAATATCCCTTCACCACACTTGGTGAAGGGTGTTGGTTACATTTTCATTCACTTGTAATCCACCAATTCTCTAATCTAATATTCCTCTCTTGTTTCTCTCTCTCTCTACTTTCTCTCTCTAAGTTTTCTTCTTATTTTCTAGCATATTGGTAAAGATTATTGTTCTGTAATGGATTAAATTAGTGGGATAACATGTGGTATCACTCGCCAAGGGGTGTTTAGTGTTTGTTTTGTTAGAAATTCGTGGGTTTTTTTTTGTTTTTCTTTGGTTCGAAAAAAGCAAGAAAAAAAATCAAACTTTGATCTTTGTTTCGTGGTTAAAAGTGTTAAAGACTTGTACTTTCGGGCTTAGATCAATTCCTTGCATCATTACTAGGTGGTTTGCATTTGCTTCATTCGTTGCGTTTTGCCTCATGACACTGCGTTTTGCTTCATTCGTTGCGTTTTGCCTCAAGACATTGCGTTTTGCTTCATTCGTTGCGTTTGGCCTCAAGACACTGCGTTTTGCTTCATTCATTGCGTTTTGCTGTTTGCGTTTTGCTTCATCATTGCGTTTTGTTGCTTGCGTTTTGCTTCATCGTTGTGTTTTGTCTCTTGCGATTTGCTTCAGGTTGCGTTTTGCTTCGTTGTTGCGTTTTGACCCTTGCGATTTGCTTCAGGCTGCGTTTTGCTTCGTTGTTGGGTTTTGACCCTTGTGATTTGCTTCAGGTTGCGTTTTGCTTCGTTGTTGCGTTTTGCCTCTTGTGATTTGCTTCAGGTTGCGTTTTGCTTCGTTGTTGCGTTTTGCCTCTTGCGATTTGCTTC
>BQNB010067828.1:5824-28167 GCA_026074375.1 Tanacetum coccineum | reverse complement strand
CTTATGACTTCATAAACCCGCGTGACAAACGGGGTTTATTTTATAAGCCGACTTATTTTAAAAGCCCAAACCTCAATAAGCCCCTATAAGCCCCTCCCCAAACACACCCTAAGTCTCGTTTGGTTCACTGTAATATGGTGTAATATAATGTAAATTGTAATATAATATTCAACTTTATTAGAAAAAAACAAAGGTTTTAAAAATATCAAACCTTAAATCGACTCCCAAAAAGATTTGAAAAAGTCTTTGGGTCGATTAAGGTTTTTCTTGCCCATCAAGAAAACAAAGATGTAGCTTTTATGATAAAATCAAAACATTCAAAAACCCTAATCGCCTAGGGTTTTAGTTTGACGCAAATTTGTTAACCATAACAAAATTTTCAATGACACAACTAATTTTAATGGATCAAACAACTAATAATGCAAACTTAGAATGACTCTAATAGTATACAAGTGGCTCTGATACTACTGTGGGGTTTTTTTACTAGGTTATTCAAGCTACCGTAATTAAATAATATTAAAAGATTAATATGCGAAAAAAATTTAACTACAAACCCTAGCCATGCATCCATGTATATGTTACAGTCTTAAATTAATTACAAGAATAGTTAGGATGTGTGTACCTTCGATTTGCTTTTGATCTCGTGAGTACTTGTACAAGGAAACTGTATATACCCACTAGTACAAGTCACGTTTGAAAACCGCTAGATAGTTTTATCTCGTTGCTGTTTAGGTGATCCTAGATCACCAAACCTAGGCCAATCGAATAAGGGATATAATCCCTTGGTTCGAAATCGATTAGAAGTCGATTTAGGGTTTTGACCTGAAAGTCCCAATTAACACGCCTTATGGAAATGTAATACAATAAATATGCATGCAACATAAGGATATACTTTTTCAAACGTGTAATGCTTTATTGATTAAGAATCAAAGTATTAAAAAGTGTTATAGTTCACACTTGTTGAATAACAATGTATGATTACTCTTTGAACAAGTAAACTTGACAAATTATCAAGTTTACAAGCGAACTTGTGTAGGCACACTGATAGGATCAACTGACTAAATGTAAGTTCTACAAGACTAAATGCAATATAAATTCGACAACAATTAAAGCCATACAATTTACTCCCATAAACTTTTCATATTGCTAGTGGTACGAGATTGACTCCTTAGTGGGGGCAGTTGAGACGTGTCAAAAATCTAGTGGAGGAATACAACTGCATTTAATGCACGTCCATTCTTGGAAACATTCCAACCTTACTTTTGAACAGTGTTGCCAACTTTTCACTCTTTTCGCCAACTCGTGCTTGGAGGTACTTTAATTCGAAAGGCTCTTTTGTCTCGTCATTTTGCTTTATCGAAGTGTCCCGCCTAAAACACTCTAAGAGCATAAGGTGTCATGGCATGGCGTTGCCATGCCATTTGGCTTCCCCCTTAACACCTTCCCTCATAAATTCAACCTTCGTGTATTCCATTTGACATACCAAGCCATCAGCTTAATTTCATGATCTCAGCTGACGGTTATATCTTCAAGTAATATTCGAATTCCTTAACAATGTCTTTGACTTAAATTCTCTGTGGTTGCTTCAGCGAGTCTTCACTTACTCATTGATATCTTATCAGCGAGTCTTTAATACTTAGTCTAATTTCTGTTTAAATCTAGGCAGAGACAATTGGACACTCAATTGGCCTAACAATCTCTCCCTGTTTGAGTACATAACTTTATCTTACACATAATTTTATACAAGCAAGATAATAAAAATATGAACTTTTCATTCATCAGTTACATAACAATTTACAAATCATAATTGTCTAAGTTCTTTTCCACTATATCCTTGCCTAAAAATAGTTATGCCTAGACTCAATCACCAACATCAGCTCAGTAACTACTTGTTTTGCATAATCAAAGTCTTGGATGATGTTGGATAGCTGCATCCCTCAACAGGCTTGAACATACAGTGGCTACACATACCTACACTATTCCTTTTGAAACCTTGGTGTTTCATTGAAGAATTAGATTCCAGACTAAGGGTACTTAAGTACTTGATGCGGCAGATTGCAACACCTAAGTTTTACAATCCTTCTAGACAGAGTATCTAATCGTTGTAGCATAGTATAGGCAAGACTCAAGGGATTGATCGCTCTCTAGGGGAATAGTGAGGTAAGTTTGAATTGTATGTCACCAAGATCTAAGGGTTGAAGGAAAGTATTTTTGTGTTTTTATGTTTTTTATGAAAGCAAGTAAAATCCAATTAATTTGAGAGAGAGGGTTTTTTCTTATCTAAACTACTCCTAATTATCCAAAAAAAGTAAAATTGGTGTAGACTTGTATAGGTAAACAAACGTGTTCACTTAATCATGCACTACTCCTTAGTCACTCTATCTAATCTATTGGGTTGTTACACCATTGTTAGTGTAATGTGAAGTATTCCTCTAATTTGATTGTGAGTTAGACAGAAGCGCACTCTACGTGATAACCTAGTTGGGTTCTACTTGTCAAATGCTCTCCCTCCCAATAATAAATCACACGCTTTTAATACTTATAACTAATTATCTTACCAAAACATGAGGTTTCCTTAATTTCGAGTACGTTTCACTAGACATCTATGCTAATGTATATGTTATATCTAGTTTTCTAATGTTTAACGTGCACACCACTAACAAGAAATAATAGATCAAATATTATGAAACTAGGGCTTCCTTGCTAATCATAAGCAAAAGATTCACATTAAAAGTTAGCCTAAAAAAAGTTAACAAGAAGCGAATAAAAACAAATAATCACATAATACATAGATATATTGGAATGATTAATGGATGAATTACTTAACTTCAATGTAACATGGGAGTATATTAGTAACCAAGGGCATAAAAAGCCCTAAAATCATCTATACTATCAGCTCTATGGTCTACTACAATGAGTCACACACAAGATTAATGGAAAATAATGCCCAAATATATATAGAAAAGTGGTCGTGACGGCATCAGGTTATAACCGTGACATCGTCACATCGTCGATCTCGAATTAGGGCTTTCTTCACCGCCTCAGTTTAACGCCGTCATAAAGTCCCGTGATGCCGTCACCATGTATCCGTGACGCCGTCAAGGACACCTTCAAGATTCTCTGAGTCGTCAGACTTGCATTTATTTTAACACTTTCTGGGCACTTTTGGTGAAGGCGCCAGAAAGGTGGACGTGAAGCTGAAAAGTTGTATTTTTCCTTGTTTCTTCTCCAAATCGAGCCCAAGTTACGTGTATCCCATCCAAGTGTTTCCAAAATGCTAAAACATAAAAAGAAAGGATTAAGTACCATAATCGGGTATATTTGTATGATTTTAGGGGTAAAATGACCCGAAAAAGTGTATAAAATGACACCTCATCAAATATCCCTACACTTGGAATTTGCTTGTCCTCAAGCAAATGAAATTTTCTACCTAGCAAATAGCGAAATCGGGGGCATTCAACTTACTCAATAAAACTAATTCATGGCACAACCGTTTCGATTTATTAAAGATCACGAAAAATTATGACAACTAGCACCTCCATGAGTGTTTGGATTCTCTCTTTCTCTTGCGTGTATACATAATATATAACATATTGGGAAACGAGAAAATTTTCCACTCACTACCTGTCATAGCATATAGATCACCATAGGATTAGTAAAAGATCAAACCTCACCACTTTGGCGTAAGCACCTAGATTTACTATCAAAAAGGTCTTTACCAAAGGGTCCCCAGCTGTAATGATAGGCGAAGAAATTGCAAAACACTGGTAAGGGATAATGGGGGATATTTTATTGGTGGCAAGTTAATCATTCACAAAATTACATGTATAGATAATGTGTTGCTAAGCCAAGACTCGACAAAACTTCTAACAATCGTCCAAAACTCTACATCAAACTCTTTCTTTTGTTTTCTCGACTCTTTCTTGACTTAAACATAAGCAGGAAGGTAGTCCATATATTCTAACATATTTTTTGCTTTTTTTATTTTTTTTCTATTTTTTGTTTTTTATATAGACTTTTGCTCTGCCATCATAAATCTGCTGAAATAAAATAAATATACATGACTCGAGATTTATATTGACATTCCTACACTTGAGTTTTTTAATAACTCAATAGTAAACTAACTAATGACCCGAATTAAGAGGATCAATAAACATGAAGTACATTAACGCACATGGGGGCAATATATTGACTTTCTTCTCCATTTTTCCATAAAATAAAACTACCATGAATCCCAATCGTCTCAAAATTGTATACACTACCAAATGACTCGATCTAGCAACCATGTAATTAAGCAAACAATTAACTAGGGTTAAACATATGTGATCACAAAAATTTACTAAATATAAGTACATACAAAGAGGGGGAGGGGGCTAAGGCGATTTTGGTGTAACATTTAAGTAGGGTATAAAGAACGCTCTTCAATAATAATTCGGAATCTACCGAAAAATCATGAGAATCGCAAAAAAGATAGTCTCGGTGAGGTATATTAGGGGAATCTTGCATTAAAAATGAGTGCATGGCAACGGTGTGGGGTAGTTATATGATCAATGAGATCACCATACTATAAAAAACGCATGCTAAAACAAAGGTTATCATAATGCCTCTTATCACTTAGTAAATCCTAATCACATGAATGTGATCTCACTAGTAGTCTTGGGATGCATCACTAAAACAAGTTCTAGAATCTAATATAGTACTGGTATACTTAAGCATTAAGGATGAATGCTTTTATTCCTAAAGGTCTAGGGGAGAACCTCACATTTTTAGGGTGAAATCTTTTTTGAGTACTAGGGTTTTGTGCTTGTCATATAAATTCTATCCATGAGACGCTCTTAAAACTTAATTTCACCAATATATGCCATATTTTTTTTAAATTTTGGGCCAAAATTACCGTTCTAAACTATGTTTCGGTATATTACACATCTTTTTAAGGACAAAGCAAATGCAAATGAACAGATAGTTTCTAAGGCTTTCATTACCCTCCCTACACTTAGATTGAACATTGTCCCTAATGTTCTAAAAGTACCCGCAAAACGAGAAAGGAAAAATAAATGAAAAGCAAAAGAAACTAGTACTCCCCTAGTTTTCTCAATATCGAAGAAGAAACGAGATAAATCGGCTAAATCCTCATCCAATATTTGTCCAAGTGGAAATTCTAAGAGCTCCCAAACTCTCCTCATCTAGTATAACTTGAAAATCTAAGACAAAAAACTATACCCAGCGTAAAATTGAACCAAGATCATAACAAGATGTAATTCCAGACTTAGAAACAAAAGTAAAATAAATGATAGAATACGTGTGACATGAATTATAAATATCATACATGAAAATTTGGAAATTATGCAAAAATAAGTTTTCAAAAACTACGAAAAACTGCTAATTTTGTCTTTTTGCAGGCTGACGCCGTCAAACTGTACCTGACATGTTTTGCGTTTTCGTCTTCTGGAAAAATTATGGAAAATCCTATTGATGTCCAAATTTCCTGTAGAAACTCACAACACATATTCACAAGTATTTGACATAAACAAAAATAAACGAAACATGCATAGAAATTAACCAAAATCATCACACAGTCAATTTAGGTTCATAATAACCACATATAATCTTCCCTACACTTATTTGATGCAAAGTACCTTAAATCACTAATGAGTCGAAGTCAAAAGCAAAATAAAGCATAATCACATATCAAATCAATCATGCAATAATTCATAATCAAAAACTAGCATGCAAACAACCTGAAAATAAAATCACAAGACAAATAAAGGAAGTAAATAAATATGTTCAGGTTGCATCCCGAGAAGCGCTTATTTTTGTTCGAGTCACGCGCTTGACTCGATGCTTATTTGACGCGTAAAAGGTGGGTCTTCCCTACGCTTAAGGTCAAGTGCGGGGGGTAGTAGCAATACACACCCTTGGGGTGGAGATAAGCCACATAAGGTGAAGGTGATGTATAAATGATCAAAGGATCTACTACCTTCATTTTAAAACTACCTGAACTATATGGGTTGATGGGTGAGTCGGTTCCTCTTTTGTCTCCTAGATTCACATATAAGGATAGAAAATTAGGTAAAGGTTGAGGCTCCGGTTCATCAACACTAGAAACTTCCTTAGTACTAAGAGAAATGTTATGACAACAAGTATTCAAACCTAAATCCTCTAGTTGTGTTTGGTTCAAAGGTTCTACCTCCGTCGGGGTTCCTATAGTCTCTTCTACTTCTTCCGGGTAAGTCACGAGCGGTGTGTATGCCTCAAATGATGGGAGGACTTATGGAGTACTTTGTGGGCTTGGATTCTCCGCCTTATCCTCCAATATATCTAGATCACCTATATGCTTATCCTGTGTTTTAGAATCTAACCAAAACATGAACCTAAGTATCTCAAATCCTTCTCTAGCCATCTCAAATTCGTTGTCAGATTCATAGGAATCTATCTCACTAACTTGATTACTATGTTCTTGTTGCCTAAAGGATTACTCAGGTGTTTCTTGAGATTTAAAGCCCTTGTTATGAAAAACTAGGTCTTGTTGTTCATGGTACTCGTGTTTGGCTAAATCCTCCTCTATTATTTCATTAGGTAGTGACTTAAGCAATTCTGTCATTTCATCCAACTTATGGCTCATTGCTAGGAATTTCTCCTCAATTCTTTGGTATATTTGGTCACTTTTCTGAAGGGCCTCACTAAAAAGTGGATCCTAAACATGGAGGTTGTTCAAAAGAATCTATCCTAGGTGAAGGCTCATATGGTGCATAGGTTTCACTAGATGAGGTACTATATATGTTAGTATTATGTACGTCATCATTCCATATTTTTCCTCAAAATACTTTAAGTCGCTTTGGAAGTCTTCTGGAATTTTTTTTGGTAATATTCTAAGAAGCACGCTAGTTACGCTTCTTTCCATTCGTTCGCCATGATGAGGAATAAAAGGTTAGTGAAAGGTTTACGAACAAAATCATAAAGAAAAGATAGACTAAAAGAAAGCTAATGACAAGAAAATAAATTCTCATTTAATAGGAATCTATTAAGTAGACCTAAGCTAGATAGAATTCGAAACCTAGACTATTTCCCGGTAGTAGCGCCAAAAACTTGATGCGCTAAATTGCAACACCGAAGTTTTACAATCCTCCTATGCAGAGTACCTAATCGTTGTAGTGTAGTATAGGCAAGACTCAGAGGATTGATTGTTCTCTAGGGGAATAGTGAGGTAGGTTCAAATTATATGTCACTAAGATCTAAGGGTTGATGAAAAAGTATTTTTGCGTTTTTATGTTTTTTATGAAAGAAAGTAAAATCCAATTAATTTTAGAGAGGGGGTTTTATCTAATCTAAACTACTCCTAATTATGCAGAAAAAGTAAAACTGGTGTGGACTCGTATATGTAAACAAAGGTGTTCACTTAATCATGCACTACTCCCTAGTCACTCTATCTAATCTATTGTGTTGTCACACCCTTGTTAGTGTAATGTGAAGTAGTCCTCTAATTCAACGGCGAGTTGGTCAGAAACGCACTCTACGTGATAACCTATTCGGGTGCTACCTGTCAAACGCTCTCCCTCATAATAGTAAATCACGCGCTTTAAATACTTAACTAATTATCTTACCAAACGTGAGGTTTCACTTAATTAGATCACATTTCACTAGATGTCTATGTTAATGTATAGGTTATAGCTAGTTTTCTAATGCCTAACTGCACACCACTAACAAGAAATAATAGATCAAATATTATAACTAAGTTACATGCAATCATAATCAAACACAATTAAATTTAGCCTAACATGTCAACAAGAAGAGAATACAAAATAATAATCACACAATACATAGACATATTGGAATGATTAATGGATGAATTACTTAACTTTAATGTAACATGAGAGTATATGAGTAACCAATGGCATAAAAATCCCTAAAATTCATCTATACTATCAACTCCAAGACTCCACAAGGTTCCACACACGAATAATGAAAATAATGCTCGAATATATATAGAAAAGTAGTCGTGACGCCGTCGGGTTATAGCATCATCGATCTCGAATTAGAGTTTTCTTCACCCTTCAGTTTGACGCCGTCATAAAGTTCCGTGATGCCGTCACCATGTATTCGTGAAGCCGTCAGGTACACCTTTAGGATTCTCTGAGTCATCAAACTTGCATTTATTTTAACACTTTTTGGGCATTTTTAGTGAAGGCATCAGAAAGGTGGTCGTGAAGCTGAAAAGTTGTATTTTTCCTTGTTTCTTCACTAAATCATTTGACGTGGCACGATTTTAATACAGTTTTCCCGCTATACTTTTTTTGCCAATGTCACATGTAGCCCCTACACTTTATATTTTTACAAAAACCACCCCCCTTTAACCTTTTCTTTTCCTAATACTAATTCATAACAATAATTTCATTACATTAGTTCATTCACCTACCCTTAATAGTGGGGGACACTAAACCCATAATTGACACTCAGCATCTGATTTTTAACCCACCAATTAAACATGGCGAATGATAACGAAAATGTCCTTATCTGCTTATTCGTTTGTTTATCTGCTTGTTGGTTTGCTTATCTACTTATGTGTTAGCTTATATGCTTATGTGTTTGCTTATCTGCTTATTCGTTTGCTTATCTGCTTATTTGTTAGCGTATCTGCTTAAACACATAGGAGTTAAAGGAGTTTGCTTATTTGTATCCAATGTGCTTATCGGATTAATCACATAACAGTTTAGGATTTTGCTTATTTGTGTCCAATGTGTGCTTATCTACTTAAACACATAGCAGTTTAGGATTTTGCTTATTTGTGTCCATATCTACTTATCTTGTTAAACACATAGTAGTTTAGGAGTTTAGTTGATAAAGAATGGAGGAGTTAAAGGAGTGTTTGGATTACAAATGTAGCTTGAATGTTTAGCCTGAATGGGATCATATTTGCAATTTGTTTGGTTTCAGTATGATCAAGTTTAGGAGTTTGCTTGTTTGGGAGTTTACGACTTTAGCAGTTAAAGGAGTGTTTGGATTACTAAGGAGTTTAGGAGTATTTGGTACAGTTTTTAACTTCCATCATAGCATCTTTTGTTGTTACCTTGCAAAAATCATTATTATCATTTCAGACAGTAGCTCAGACTCAAATAGCAGCTCAGACTCAAACATCAGCTCAGACTGAGGCAGCAGCTCAAACTTACAAAGTACTGATGGACCATCTTCTTTTGACACTAGCACTTCTGAGGAGATTAGCACTTTTGCGGAGATTGTGTATAGCTCTCCAGACATTGTATCTAGCAAAGGACCATCTAAGAGTTTGCTAAATTGGTACGAGGATTTATCAGATGAGTATAATAAAGCATACTGGTTTTCAAAGTCAAGAGGTAAAAAGACTAATGCTAAACCTTCTTTCTCAGACATTTCAAAAGCTAAAGCATCTATATTGTCTAAGGCATCTGGGTCATCTTCTTCAAAGGCTAAAGTTTAACCATCTAGGTCAAAGGCTAAAGCATCTAGGTCAAAGGCTAAAGCATCACCTAAAACACTCATTGTCAAAAGCCATGTACCAATAACAAATTATGTACTTGGGCTTGCAAATGCTAAAACATGAGATGATATTCTTAACAAGACATTCACAGCTATGACTGGTGCATAAGAGAAGAAAGGGAAGAGGAAGATTGGAGGTGGAAGCTGATTTTAGCTTTTGATGTCTTTTGGTATTCTGGTCATTATGTAATGGTCATTATGTACTTGTTAAAACAATATACCTATTAATATTTTGGTACTAACAACTGGTGATGATGTTAGAATGGTAACCTTTTTGGTTAATGAAGAAATGAATTTTCTGTAAATATTTTGGCAACCTTTTTTGTTTTATGATGTTTGTTAAATGATGTACTTGTTAAAAAAATATGTCTATTAATGAAGTAATGATGTTAGAATGGAGTTTTTGGATTACAATATGTCTGTTAATTCTATTTGTAGCTTGTGATGTTAAAGGAGTGTTTGGATTACAATATGCCTGCTAATTCCATTTGCAGGTTGTTGTTCCATTTGCATTTGCAACTTGCACCTTGCATTTGCATTTGCAAATTGCTTGCATTTGCATACCATTTGCAACTTGCAACTTGCATTTGCATTTGCATTTACATTTACAGCTTGCATTTGCATTTGCATACCATTTGCATTTGCAGCTTGCATTTGCTTTCACTTGCATGTACTTGCAGGTTGCATACCATTTGTAAGTTGCATACCATTTGCAGCTTGCATTTGCTTGCACTTACAGCTTGCTTGCATTTGCATACCATTTGCAGCTTGCAGCTTGCATAACCATTCTGAATTTTCATACCATTTGGATTCTAAACTTACCATTCTACATTTGCATACCATTTGGATTCCAAACTTAACCATGAACATTTGCATTCAAAACTTAACCATTCTGCATTTGCATACAATTTGCATTCAAAACTTAACCATTTGCATTTCAAACTTAACCATAAACATTCCAAACATAACACTTAACCATTAACAACATAATAGTTAACATTACAAACATTCATAATATCATACATTAAGATATATCCTAACATCGTACATTTACAAAGATCATAACATTACAAACATAACACCTAAACCATTACATTACTTGGCTATTAGCATACCAAATCCAACACAAACCACTAAGAAAGATCCTAACATGATGAAAAACAACCTATCATACAATTTCAGCTTTGACTTTGTAGCTCTCAAATCTTCTTTCAACATTGACTTGTCCATAGCAAGAACATCAATCAATTGTTCATAATCCACATGCTTCTTCAATCGTTTCTGCTTTTGAAACATCTCATACAACAACTCTTTATAGTATTCACTTGGAAGATCATCATCCAAAAAATCCTAAACATTGCAAACATAGCAGGTTACAAATCGCTTACCGGATTCTTTCTTGTTTTTGCCGTTTGTACTTTTAATCGACGATCACATTTACAAAAGTATTCAATCCCACCACTAATTACTTGGGATTCGGATGAAGTCCAAGATGGCATGATTTAAGGTTTATTTGATTTTCGACCGTTGCGAGGAAGTTGGGGGAAAACAAAATTTGTTAATTGTTAATAAATAAAGTGTTAAAGGGGTGGATTTTGTAAAAAATGTATAGGGGCTACATATGACATGGGGAAAAAATAAAATGGTAAAACTGTATTAAAATCGTGCGAGTCAAATGATTTGTTAAATAGAGCCACAATAAGAAGATTAGTAAAAGATTTGCATTCTTTAGGAAAATTAGTACTTGGATGCATACAATAGTAAAAGGTGGCAACTTCGATGCTTTTTTGACCATTTGCCCAAAAAAGTATTTTGAAATGCACGTGGTCGATATTCCACCTTGTTCTGTTCCTATTATTTATACACCATGTATGTAGGGGTGGAGCTAGGGGCATAGTGGGCAGGTGACCCTTCACTCAAAAAAATTGTAGTGTAAATTTTTTAAGTATTTAATATATTGTTGTAGTAAAAGGTATTTTGAAATGCACATGGTCGATATTTCACCTTGTTCTGTTCCTGTTATTTATACACCATGTATGCATGGGCGGAGCTAGGGGGCACAGTGGGCAGGTGACCCTTCACTCAAAAAAATTGTAGTGTAATTTTTTTGAGTATTTAAGATATTATTATAGTCCCCCCCCCCCCCTCAACACACATAAAGAAAACGTCTTTAGTACCTAATCAAATTTTAGGCAAGTTTTTAAAATTTGTAGCTCGTTTTATTTGTTGGAATGGGAAGATTAGAAACGATATGGAAGAACATGTGTGGAAGATGAAGTGCACAACTAACAAAAAATGAGTATAGTGCAACTTAAACAAAAAAGGAGTATAGGGCTAAAGTAAAGGTGTTGCTTTATGTTTTTCTATGTGGTAGATCTGGAAGATCACGTGGGAGTTGTTTGTTTGTGATGTACTACGTACTATTTTTTTTTTTTTATATTTCACATTATTTTTCGTTTGTAAACTAAATTCAATTTTATTGTTGATAGAGGTATAAATATGCCGTGAAACATCAAAATTGAAGATGGTTACAAAGTAGAATATTAAACAATCCACTTCATATCTTTGCTACGTTGTTGTGCAAGTTTTTTTTACCTAATTTATTTAGACTAACTAATTATTAGAATTAGACGCATTTAAGTTTGCCAATGCCAACCTTGTCTTTTGTAACTCTATTTTCAATATGCCATAAAAAAAATTGCCCCCTTTCGAATTTTTTTCTGGCTTCGCCCCTGCATATATGCAATGCAAATTTTTTGCTGTAAATGGGATACCTGTCATATTCATGAGGCTGTGCGTCTTAAGCCTTTGAAAACTATCTTATCATGAATGAATAAAAAACATGGTGCATGATTTAGTGTTTGGATGTGTTGATTACTTAAGTGTTTTGCCATAGTGTGAATTAACTTAACTTGATGTTTTAACAGAAATACAACGGTGAGAAAATCGACTTCAACGTAGGTAGCAATGGTGGTGGATCTTGAGCATATTAAAGGGTGGTTATTTGTTATCAATGGAGCTGTTAGATTTAAGTGGATGATATAATTAGATGCGAAACTTATACTAGTTGTGTAGAAAGATTTGTGCTATGAAATTTCTTATCTGCTCACAAATTTCGACCCATAGATATAGATAAGCATTGACGTGCCTATTTTCTTCGTGTTCCTTAGTTCCTTACAAGGCGTCTTTACAGATTATAATGTAGTCAATTGGGAAGTGGAAATATTCTTATTGGGACTCCTACATATTTCCCATCAAACATGCAATATTGAGTTGATTTACCACTATATGAGGTGCCTCTTGAAATAGATGATGCGAGTGCAAGTCAATCACAAATTAGGGAAACGTTTACGAGAAAAATCATGTTGCTCATATTTTTCACATAGAATACTCAAAATCGCGTTAACATGCATAAATCCGTTAGTGAAATAGATATTTACATAAAAAACTATGAAAATCTTATGAGAGTTGATAAAAGTGGTCATTAAAGTTAAGTAACTAATACGGTATGGATAGTTACGAAGACAAACGCTCTTCATAAGACGGAATTTACAAATTATAAAACTATGAAAAAATCTTATTAGAGTTGATAAAAGTGGTCACGTTAAACGTTTAAGTAGTCTATATTCGGGGTATTGGATAGTTACGCAAGAACTAACGCTTTCATAAGAGGAATGTAATATCAACTATCAAACGCCTGAAAACTGATTCGAACAGAGATAGTATAACTTGTATGGTTATAGTGTTCGAATTAATGTAAATGTCTTGGTCTCGGTTTCCATGAGTATCTTTTAGGACTTTGAACCTAGAAAGGATTTTTTCCTATAAAAATATATTCGTATTTTAGACTATAAATTTATATTTTTTAAATAAACCAAATGCAGTGGTGTAGGTTATCACTACGGTTTTTGGTCCCACGTCAGAGAACGCACCATGAAAGAATGCCCTCGAGTTATCCATATACAGATGGACATCGAGAAGAATTGGTAACGCGTTAAGGTCTGCAACACATTGAAAGTACTATGATGTTTTCATATCCTTCGCAAGTCCACAACGTAAGCTTTTTTTTCATGGAGAGTGCTTGTTTGTCTTGTATGGGCCATTTACTTCTTAGGTTGCTATTATTGTTGGTTTCTTCCATTATGGTAAATCGACCACGTCGAGAAAAACCATCACCATTCTCCAACGTCTTTCAATATCTTTGATACTCTTTCGATGCTTGTCAGCAGCTTCTTTAAATTTCTGGTTAGTTTCTTCTAGCCTTTGTTGAACCTCTTTCTGAATAGCTTGTGAATCATTAGCCAATCTTGCTATACTCGCGAACTTTTGCTAGTTTCACCAAGTCAACGACGTCATGTCATGGTGACTTTTGATACACAACTGAGAATGGCGACCTTCCAATAGAACTGTGGGTTGCACTATTAAAGGCAAATTCTGCTTGAGGTAACGCATAGTCCCATTGCTTTGGCTGATCTCCACAAATGCAACGAATCAAGTTACTTAGAGTTCTATTAACAACTTCTTTCTGCCCATTCGTTTATGGATGTGCTGAACTGCTATACTTCAATGACGTGTCAAACATACGCCACAAAGTTATCCAAAAATGACTTAGAAACCTTGTATCACGATCAGAAGCAATGGACTTAGGTACCCCATGTAGACGAACCACTTCATGAAAAAATAGACGAGCCACATGTGAAGCATCTGATGTTTTCTTACATGGGATAAAATGCACCATTTTTGAGAACCTGTCGACAACAACAAAAACAGAATCCACTTCACGCTGAGTTTGAGGTAACCCCAAAACAAAGTCCATTGACAAATCCTCCCATATAGACTCGGGAACTGGTAATGGCATATAGAGACCCGTATTTTGTGATTGACCCTTAGACGTTTGACACGTGTGACATTGTTGTACAAACTTACCCACATCTCGTTTAAGTTGGGGCCAATAATACCGCTCTTCCAAGATATCTATGGTCTTTTCACGACCTAGGTGACCACTTAACCCACCTCCTTGGAGATCGCGAATCAACTTTTCTCTCAACGAACAACGAGGAATACACAAACGATTTCCCTTAAAAAGATACCCGTCATGCATAGAATAATCATCAAAGGGAAGTTTACTCCATGTGTTCCCAAAATCTTCATCATTGGCATACAAGTCACGAAAAACTTCAAATCCAGTTACCTCAAGGGTCAAAGTCACCAACAAGGTTGCACGTCGGCTCAATGCATCGGCTACTTGATTTTGATGTCGTGGCTTATGCTTCAATGTAAAAGGGAATTGTTGTAGGTAAGCAACCCAACGAGCATGCATCTTACTTAAATCCTTTTGGCTTTTAATGTACTTTAATGCTTGGTGATCAGTGTATAGAACAAATTGATCTTGAATAAGATAATGCTCCCAATGTTTCAATGCTCTAAACACTGCATAAAATTCTTGATCATAAGTCGACCATTTTTGACGAGCATCACTTAATTTCTCGCTGAAATAAGCAACGGGTCGACCTTCTTGAGAAAGAACAGCTCTAATCCCTACTCCACATGCATCACATTCCACCATAAATAATTTATCAAAGTTAGGGAGAGCAAGTACTGGAGCGGTGCATAATTTTTCCTTAATTATAGCAAAACTCTTGTCTTGATCTGACCCTCATTGGAACTTTCCTTTCTTTAAGCAATTCGTCAAAGGAGCCACAATAGTGCTGAAATTATGGATGAATCGCCTATAAAAAGTAGCAAGTCCATGAAAGCTTCGTATCTCGGAAACAGATTGTGGAGTCGGCCAATCTTCAATTGCCTTTATTTTCTCTTCATCTACTCGAATACCTTCCCCACTAATAACAAATCCAAGAAAGATCAAGCTACTCTGCATAAAATGACACTTTTTGACATTTATATATAACTTATTTTGCTTCAAAACAACGAGGACTTGTCGCAAATGGTCCAAATGAACAGTCTCGTCAGTGCTATAAATTAAAATGTCATCAAAATAAACAACTACAAACTTATCAATAAATGGCTTTAAAGCTTGGTTCATTAATCGCATGAATGTGCTCGGCGCATTGCTCAATCCAAATGGAATGACAAGCCACTCATAAAGCCCTTTCTTCGTCTTAAACACTGTCTTCCACTCATCTCCTGGCCGAATTCTAATCTGGTGATACCCTGATATGTGAGAAATCACATATTCTTTTTATACCAAAAATGGCCCTTAAATGAACAAATTGTACAAATTATGCTTGTATATTGCTTGTTTTGTCATTTGTAATGTGTAGGTACGGATAATGCAAAAATCACAAGAAAACGGTCAAAACCGGGCAAACACGGACACGGGAATGGAAAGAGTGCACAAGAGATGGAAGTTTTCTAGCAAAGGTCATCAAAAGTCAACCCGTGGTCAAACTTGGTCAAACCACAAAAGACAAAAACCCTCAAAATGCCCAAATGAGCCTTAATGTTAAACCAAATTCACAATAAGTCCTTAAAACCCTAACACCGTTAGTCTTTTTATTGTAAAGACTAACGGTCGTTATCTCTTTATAACTAAAACCTTTAAATCCTTAATCCCGGCCCAACTCTTTAATAATAAACCCCGGCCCAATTTCTTTTTTATACTCGAGCCCAGGTCAAACACCCATTTCCCGGGTCAAACTCAAAACGTATAACATTTGGGGGGCGGGAAAAACAGTTTTCACTGTTCACCGTCTCCCCCAATCAATTAATCATCAAAATTACCCATGTAAAATCTAATTAACCCACTCCTTTCACTTATCCACAAGATGCTTAGTACCAAGCTACACGTTGGCAAAACGAAACGTCACCAAAGGGTTGTGATTGGTCAAGACTTTGACAAAGAATGACACGCGGGGCTCAAAAGAAACACGTCAAGAGGTGGGAATTTACACTAAAAGCAAGCCAAAAGAAGCACAAGGCGTCTGACACAAGGAATGCCATGCTGGCAATCCGTGTGCTCACATATTGATCCAACGGTGAAGATTGAAGATCCAATGATTGCAAGGATTAAAAGGCTGAGATCATTTGGAGCGTATGAGACCTAGAAGCTTATCTCTCAGCCTATATAAAGAGCTCCCCACTCACTCACAAAAGGCATCTAGGAGTAGTATTAATATAGCTTAGTATAGTTTTTAAATAATTTGTAATTTTTGCAATTTAGCTTATTGAATTCTAATTCATGAATGAATTCGTTTTCAACAAGTTTGTAACCAGTTACTCTTTTATTAATAAAAGTGTGTTTTCATTTTAATGTTCAATTTATGTTTTATAAGCAATTTGGTTTAATAAGCTCTTAATTAATCAAACAATTTTTAATAAGCTCTTAATTCATCACTCAAGCTAGCATTCACTTAGTTAAGCTCTCAAAAGCTTAACTAAGCTTATTGACACTTAAATCCACCCAAAATATACCACAGCTTATAAAATGGAAGGGAAGCCAGTAATGGAAGGGCTTCCAGGACCTCACCAGCTTATCCTAGGATAACCTGGAGCTTGTTGATAGCTCAAAAGAGCATTTATAAGCCTTGTTTTGTGCAAAGGCAGTTGTAAGTTCTCTCTTTACATTTAGTAGCTTAAAATTGCTTATTGCTTACTTATATTTGTTTAGTGTAGCTTATTAATGCTTATTATAGATGTTAGATGCTTATTATGTGTAATTGTTAGCTTAAAACTTAATTTGCTTGTCATTTGTCTTAAAACAATTAAAACCCAAAAATATTAGCATAGTTTAATAGCTTATTAGTTTGTTAAAATCTGCTTATTAGGTCTTATTATAGCTTTTTAGTATCTGGTATTTAAGATTTTAACTTTAATTCTTATTTTTATAAGCTAAGTATGGATTTAAGGAATTTAAGGGAGTGTTTGGGTCAAGCAGTACTAACTTAAGTTAGTACTGCTTGAGTTCATTTGGTCCTTAAATTTCATTTTAAATCTCATATTCAAGTTTATAAGAGTAGTATGTAAGAGTTTAGTTAGGTTGAATCAAGTTTTTAAGGTTTTGTATGATGTTAAGTTTGAATCTGGTAGAATAAGCTTAGTTATAGATGCATTTTCAGTTCAAATCTTTTCTAGTCATTGTTATTGCTCTAGTTGTTCTTGTTTTAGTTGATTAAGAGTGTTGAAACAAGGATCTATAGTCTGCACTTGTAGGATTAATGGATTAGATACTTTGTGTGCAAACTGCATCAGTAGAGAAAATGGACAAACATTTCTTTTCTAGCTTAATTATCAGAGGGTAATAGTAGTTATTAGGTCTTAATTTTCAGCACACTAGTAGTTTTTAGGTCATAGTTAATCTGTTTTAGCTTATTTAGCAAAATCTAGCTTTATTGATCATCTGTTTTTAGCTTTGAAAATTGCATTTTGTCTTTTGAAACACCAAAAATAAACTCAGCATACTAAGTGAAATAAGCTGTTTTCAAATAGCTTTTTCTTTGTCCATTAGCTTTTCAAAATAGTTTTTAAGACCTGTTTCAAGTAGCTTATTGGTCATAGTTTAAGTAGGTATAAGGGTTATAGCCACAAGGATCCATTTGCTTATTTGGAATTAAGCTTAAAGTTGCCCTTAAGGCCTGTTTGGTTAGCAGTTTTTATCAAAGTGCTTATTTGTGATTTTTAGCTTATTGCCATAAGTTTTTGTTTAGTTTTTGTCTTAACTAGCTTATTAGGTTAAAATTAAATTGTTTGTAGCTTATTAGGTCCAGGATTCAGCTTATTTTAGCTTTTCATAGAAAAACCAAAAATATCAAAAATAACATAAGTAGCTTTTTCATTGTGCTTTTTCAGTGCTTATTTGAATTTCAAAATGATTTTTGTTTATTGTTTCAAGTAGCTTATAGGCCAGGCTTTAAGTAGGTATAAGTTAGATTATCATAAGGTTTCATTAGCTTATCTTAAAATAAGCTCAAAGTTTGCTATCTGTCTGTTTAGTATGCAGTTTAGTATAAGTGCTTATTTGATTTTTCAGCTTATGGCTTATCCAATTTGCTTATTTCTAGTCTAGTTTAGCTTATTAGGTTAAATTTAAGATAGTGATAGCTTATTTAGTTTATACCCGTTTTTAGTTTATCAAGTTTTGGTAAAAAGCTTAGTTAAGTATTCTGTCTGTTTAAAAAGCTGAATTCTAGCTTATTAGTGACTTTCAAAAAAGTTGTTTTCACAAAAATGGCTTATTTTTATCTGTTTTACAACTTTGCTTTTTAGGTTTTTGCAAAAATAAAAAAAAGGGAAACCAAGGAAGTCGGGGGTGAGCAAGACTCGAACCCCCGACCTCAACCTAGTCTCACCCTTTTATAGCACTCAACACACACACCCTTCACCAACGTGCCCTTGGGACTTTTACGTCCTTCTTTGCATTATCAATTCTTTTACCCTATTTTTGAGTTCTAGTATTAATAAGCACTTCGAGTGCTTATTTGATTTTTCCCGGCTTATTTAGTTTAGCACTTTAGGATTTCTTATTTTTCCTGCATCCTGCTTATCATAAGCTATTTTTAGAAAAAAATTAGGATTTTTAGCTTAAAGTTTTATATTTTTCGTGAATTAATTTTGTTAAAAACTTAAAAAAATCATAAAAAATAGAAAAATAATCAAAAAAATAAATTTCTTTTTTATAAAATTTTCTTTTATCATATTCTAGGCTTAGGTTGAAATTTACTTCCGTATGGTTAATATTTTGAAAGTTTACTTTTTAAAGAACGGGATTCGATCCTCGTTATCATTTTCTTCGTTTTTAAGCTTTTATCACTCTCAGTTTAGAATTTCCTTAGAATTTTTTTAAAATAGTCATTTAGGATTAGAAAAAGTTTAGATAATCATTTAGGGATTTATTTAGTTCAATTGCTTATTTGTAGTTTTCTTTAATTACCGTTATTTGTTTTAAATTGCTTAGTCGTTAATTTTTCTTGATTTCTTTAATTGTTTTTAATTTTTCTTCTCAAGAGCCGGTGGCAGTTAAATGTTTAATGGAAGTTTGTTCTTCCACATGTTTCATCTCCAAGGACGAATGAATTCGGGGATCGAGTCAAGCTATGTGACTCGGTTACCAAAAATAAAGTGCTTCGTGGGAGGCACCCCATGCTTATCCTTCTATCTTCTTTTTTATTTCTATTGTGATGTGAGGAGGCTTGTACTTTTCCGATTCTTGTTGTTTGTGCTTGTGATTTTTTAGGATTGACCCAAAATTTTCTGAAGACTCTCGTATTCGGTGTTTTGTCCCGGTCCACTCGAGCTTCCTAGCCTTTGCTTGCATTTAGTTTGGGGAAATCCGATATCCTAGATTTTTATCGACTAACATTTATCTTTTAGCATACTTGATAAACGGCTTGAGATTTTTGTGATACTTTCTTCATGCTTGGGTTATGCATTCGACTTTTTGAGTTCTAGTATGGGGTTTTGAGCCTTAGGCTAGGAAACATTGAGGACAATGTTTAATTTTAGTATGGGGTAGTATATCTTCGATATGATCTGACCTACCTTTGCCCGTTGTTCTCACGTACCCTGTTTTCCCACAAAAATTTTAAATTTTTAAGTCTTAATATCTAGTTTATTGTTCACATAAAAAAATGTTGAAAATATAAATAAATAGTTGAAATAAAAAATAGTTGACACGAATGTAGGCTTTCCGTTGGTGAGAATAAAAAGTATTAGCTTTCTCCTTAACTTTATATAGATTAATTTTTGCTAATCTTTTATACAAGGAGCTATAAAACGCAAGTCTAGCTTGAAAAAGTCAAGACTTTGCAAGTTCCCATAATTGATTTTAAATATGCGAAGATCGATTTATTAGAATTAAGATTGTTGCCAGTCTATGTGACTTGTTAAAGTGCCGATCTTAATTCGTTAGGCTAAGTATTCACGAGTTTCTTTATTAGAAATTTTAAATTGTGAAGAACAAGAGATGATAGAGTAGAGTATAAGTTTTGATGCTAAACATAGAATAGTTGGATTTCTTTAAGGCTCATAAAGGTTAATTGTGGCTTTTTGCTCCCATCAGCTTAATAAACGTTATATAATTGTTGAATAAATAAAGTTACTTTAGGTTTTTGCGATTCTTAGTTTAAATCACTTCGTAGAGATTCCTTCTGGTGAAAGTAAGGTACACATCGAGGTTTTGTCAGTGTTGTGGGGAAATAGACTCCTGGACCATGGTCGGCTCGCATACCGATGTGGCAGTTGTTAAAAGACCACAGGACTTGAAATTTGGCTATAATAATAATAATTATGAAATAAACCGAAGCCGAAATAAGACTTCTGGATCATGGTCGGCTCGCATACCGATGTGACAGTCGTTTAAAGGGTGGAGGTAATAATAATAATAATAAAAACTGTGGGCTGATAAAAGTTTACTACCTCTTGCCGGCTCACAACCGATGTGGTAGTCTTCTAAATAAGGCACATAGTAATAATAATCCGAGACTGATAAAAGTTTGCTGCATCTTGCCGGCTCACAACCGATGTTGCAGCCTTCTAAAAGGTCGAGGAAATTACCGAGGTCGAAATATGTTTGCTGCATCTTGCCGGCTCACAACCGATGTTGCAGCCTTCTAAAAGGTCGAGGAAATTACCGAGGTCGAAATATGTTTGCTGCATCTTGCCGGCTCACAACCGATGTTGCAGCCTTCTAAAGGACCGAGGTTTAATAATGTTGCAATAATAATAATAATAAAGCCAAATTTCAACTCCGGGGTTATCTAAATAAAGCCTCCGTCTCTAGACTCGTAGTTGAGTTGTTTCGGATGAAATAAAAAGGATAACCCCTAAATCATGCAAAATTAGAACCTTAATGTGGACCTTATTCTCACCACATCGTCTCTTTAGGAAAGGATTTCAAGCTATTAATGGTCTAAACCGGGTTTACTTTATTAATAAGGACATAATTTATTTGTCACCAATAATAATAATAAAATCCTTAGAGGAAATTAGGAATAAGGGAGGAAAAGTAAGTACACAATTAGTTTTTATGAGTAGTGTTAGCATCATAACTTGTATTTTGCAATGATCTTGTTTTTAAGCTTGGCTTGGAGAGGTGAAAGTCGAGGACGATGAATTTATCCATTTGGACACTTTTTGTGCTTTTTGTTCCGTGATCCTAAAAGTTATCAATGAATAATGAAAGCAATACATTATGTCACACATGAATAAGTTGTAAGTTAGGAAAATTATAAAAATAAATTAAAAAAAATATAAAAGAAAAGTTTTGAAATATTGGGAAAATGGGGTGTTTTAAAGCTTGTGATTTTTTAACTCTCCCAACAAAAGACTTTGCTACTTTTCAAAGGATTAGTCTAGAGAAGTTTTGATGTATTTGGTTTTAGAGCATATAACATTGCGTGAGGACATGACAATCTCTTAGTTTGGGGAATTTTGATATGTGAGAAATCACATATCCTTTTTATACCAAAAATGGCCCTAAAATGATCAAATTGTGCAAATTATGCTTGGATATTGCTTGTTTTGTCATTTGTGATGTGTAGGTACGGATATTGCAAAAATCATAATAAAACGGTCAAAATCGGACAAACATGAATACGGGAACGGATAGAGTGTACAAGAGCTGGAAGTTTCTAGCAAAGGTCAACAAAGTCAACCATGGTCAACCCTTGGTCAACCCACAAAAAGACAAAACCCTCAAAATCCCAAATGAGCCCTTAATGTTAAAACAATTTCACAATAAGTCCCTAAACTCATAACACCGTTAGTCCCTAAAAGCCTTATGACTAACGGTCGTTAACTCTTGAAATCTATAAACCTTTCACCCTTTTAACCTAAGCCCAAAACAGCTTACACCGGCCTAATTTCTTTATAATTACCCG
>BQNB010067827.1:2983-30085 GCA_026074375.1 Tanacetum coccineum | reverse complement strand
ATGAGTGGTGACATGTACAAGAAGATCTTAATTCAAGGGGAATCTTTGAAGATTGTTTCATACATGAAGATTGTTTTGTAACATCAAATAAGGGAAGATTGTTGGGATTTCAGATTTGATGATTACAAAATAAATATAAGAATGAAACAAGATGGAAACAAGAAGGACCAAAGTCGTAATTAATAAAGTCTTCAAAAGATAAGAATTGGAAGATTCTGAAGATATGGTCAAAGATAAAGATAAATATTAGAATGATTTACTTATTAATTATCTTTATTAGTTTCCATGTAAGCCTTAGACTCCTTGTGCTATAAAAGGAGGTCTAGGCATATTAGTTTTAGATATTTAAAAAAAGCTAGAACTCCTATGAGAGTCGTCTAGCAAACACACGTGTGCGTATGTGTTAGTAGTAGTAGTAGTTAATTTATTAGATAGTTGGTGTAGCCTCATTTATTCTGATCAAATATAATGAAGGCTTCAATGTTCGGTTAAAACCTTGTTTGGTAATATTGTTCTTATTATTATTTCGCTGCGTATTCAATATTATCTGTAAAACTAATCCTAGATGGTTAAATCGATCCAACATCTAGTTTCTACTTCTCTTTCAAAGTGTCATACTTTAGAATAATAAAACCTAGAAGTGCATGTCTAGTTCCCCGCTAATGTTTTGCTATATGTATATGTGCACTAGTCTACTAACTTTGTTTTGTAGCACAACAATATCTTGATTCCTTGGTTCCCCAAACAAGGGGGAGCATACATCGAGGAGGAGCACTTGCAAGCGCTCTACTCATTTAAATTACATCGAACTTCTTGAGCATCGATGGTAATTTATTTGATCCATGGATCTGTTAAAGTCAATATACAAGGAATGATATTATCATGGTGACGCAACGAGCAAAGGGGAGCTAGGAGATATGTGGCTAAATAGCATGGATTTGGTTAAACCGTGATGATAGAAGACTTCACTGGGATGATGCAAGCTCACCTTTATAGGAAGATAGGATCAGGGTTTGTCAAATACAATGAAGGGCTCATTCGTACTCCAAATACTTCATCTTTTCCACTTTAAAATCACCCTCAACCTTAAGGAACACACAATCACCTTCACCTTTATTTCTCACATCTTCTCCTCATACCTCAAACCTATATACTTGGAGCACCTATCCTCTTCTCATTCCTCCAACATATATACCCGGAGCACGTACCCTCTTCTCATGTCTTCTTCTCAAACCTCCAACCTATATGCTCCAACCATAATCCACACTATACCTTTTTGCTTTGACAAAAGGGGGAGAAGGGAGTGTAAACGAGCATTATTTCTCATATTTCTTCTCCTCATAATTCAAAACCTATATACTCGGAGCAAGTACTCTTCTCATGTTTCTTCTCAAACCTCCAAACCTATTTGCTCTAACTTAATCCACATGATAACCTTTTTGCTTTGACAAAAGGGGGAGAAGGGAGTGTAAACGAGTAACTTTTAAACTTTACTATGTGCTATAGTTTACATATTTTGTCATCATCAAAAAGGGGGAGATTGTTAGTGCAAATATTACGATATTTAATCTATACGATCTCTTTATGTTTTGATGATGACAAACATGTAACTTGTAATACGTAACGTAAAGTGCGCAAGTTACTCGTAATCACAAATCATCAATGCATACACGTATCAACATCTCTCGACGTCTCAAGTATGCATCAAGACGGACATTGGTTTACACCCGACGTAAATCACATAAGGTATGTACAAACAATATTAAACTTGTAGGATGATCAAAGAAATAAATTTTTGTCTTAAACTTTATATTTTTATAAATACAACAAAACTATTTCTCAAAAATTATTTAGACAAATTATTTTTAAATTATAAAGAAATATTTTATTTGGTAATTATTTTGAATTTCAAAATCTGGTCATTTCCCCCCTAAAATAAGTGTCACTTTCACCAGACAAGTTTGTCACCACAAAAAGACAAAAACAGGAGCGTCTGTCGGGGCGGTCCCTTAATTCGGTCGGCGGCCCCCTTAATTATTTGGCGGCCCCCTTATATATCTCACAACCCTTTTGCATGAATTTCTCTTAGTTCTTTCTCTCTCTAGATCTCACTAAATCTCTCTAAATCTTTGATCATTTAACTTGTTTAATCTTGTTTAAATGTGATCCAATCTTCTACTCTTTTCTTCTTCCCTCAAGTGCAAGAGAAGAACTTTGGTCATCTTCAAGATCCGAAGTTATGTAGTCTAGTTAGTCCATTTGTAACATTTGTTACATATAGATCGAGTCCATGTCTTCCAATCTTTAGTAGTGTGTAGATCCAAATGATGTATATATTTGGATGGGTTTATTGTGGGTTGGTTAGTATTTTAGGCCTTAAAATACATTGGTGAAGTGGTAGATTGGTTCTAGCTAAGATTAGGACTCGACATTTAGCTTAGTGTCGGAAAATAATGTAAGCGACGCGGTTTATGTGTTTAGGCCATAAAACACAAGGTTTGTTATGTTGGGTCATAAAACATAACGGGTTTGGTTATACCCGAAGAAGGACTCGACATCTAGCTTAGTGTCGGAAAATAATGTAAGCATTGGTATAAGGTTTTCTCCGCCGAAAGGGAGCTTGTTGATTTTGAAAGTAAACTCTCGAGTGGGTTACTCGAGGAGTGGAGTGGGGCGAAGAGGAGCTTTCTATGACCGAACCCCTTATAAATTATCGCGTCCGGTTAACATTTTCTTTTACTTTCTCTTTACTTATGTCTTTAATTTATAGCTTTACTTTTAATTTCAGTCGTGCTTAGTTTGTGTGAATTGTTGTGTATGTGGTGTTAGTCATGGTTGTGGTTGCTATGCCCGCGTAGTAAAATTGTGAGTGTGGATATATTGGAGAATATGCGCTAGTAATTTGTAAATCATTATCGACACTTCTCATATTGCGTCAAACTTGATTGGTGATTTGATACAAATGATCTAGTCCAAAAACCTCTTCTAGAGGTGGTCCCTTTAAATAGGGCGGCCCCCTGATGTACTAGGCGGCCCCCATATATTTATGGGACCGCCGGCAGAGAGTGATATTATCTTTGATTTTGAATTTTTCAAAAGAAAACGTATTCACCCCCCCCCCCCCCCCCCCCCCCCCCCCCCCCCCCCCCCCCCCCCCCCCCCCCCCCTTACTGGTTTCCACATTATCATTCACAATCACTTAAATCCTCAAACAATGCCCTTCTTTCCTAACAAACACCATTCATCCTCATAAAACCATAATCATCTTACAATCTCAACTACCTTTTCGATTTCTCTTTCGCCACCTTCAATGCACTCAACCACCTAGCAAAAACTGCACACAGCTCACTTTACCATTAATATCTTCTATTCTAACTACCATTTTTACTTTACTATCTTATCAATTCTAATAAGGAAACAAGCAGCTAAGCTGGAAAATGCACCCAGCTTCTCGAACACTCTGGATTTTGATTATGACTACAGATTTGAGTACCCTTTTGGCCAATATTCAAAGTTTGGTTAAAACTAGAACTATTTGAGTCAAATGAATTGATGAATTGGGGATCGGTTAAATGAATTTAAGGATTTAAAGGTAAGAATGGGTCGTGTCTAACGGTAAAAAACCAAATGAATCGGGTAAGTAATTGCCACGGTGAAGTGTATTAGCACATATGGAAAAAAAATTAATGACGTGGAAATCTAGCAAGTCATTTGGGTAATATTATCACAAAACAAATAAGTACGTTGGTGTAATGTGTACAAAAAAAAGTAAATTGGTCAATACAATACAAATGAAAAATAAGTTGATAATAAATGGCCTTTACTATTCAAAATACTACGAATTTTCATTAACCAAACATGCATCATGCAATAGTATTTTAAATAAAAGTCGAAAAAATACCCATGAACATTTCAAAATGTCTGAATCCCAAGAACTATTTCCGTCTACCTACACCAACTAACTTTAAATATTGTTCTAATATCACCCTTATCTTAATTTTGACTGACTCGTGGCAGTTACCTTCCGCAGCTGAGCCGATTTTTTTTATAAATTAATTAAACACAAGTCAATGCCAGTACACCAATAAAAGTCAAGTGAGTCCTATCTCTTTTTTTTCTCTACAAGATCCTCATCATTCATAACAAAAATCAATAATAACAGTTTGTGCTATTGATACAACTAACGCTGTCTTATTTCTAAGTTTTCTTATTAACATTATACATTCAAATTCTATGTGTATGTGGGGGGGGTGGGAGGGGGACAATCATTTGATCCCTATCTTCATATCAATTGTATAATACTATTACTTGCACAAAGGCCACCAGATGTTCCTGAGGCAAGATCAAGAAAGCAAAATCCACCACAAGGAATAGAAGAGGTTTCAAAAAGCACATATCACCCTTTTGACCTCATACGCAACTTCAAATCCCTTAACCTTAGTCAAAAATCAAAATCCCCAATCTGCAAATGGAAATATAAAATCATGTTCAACTTGGATGATCGACATAAACCATAAGGAATATAAGAGGTTTCAAACTTTTGCCGCCACCGTCATATGTATACAGTCACAATCACACAACCACCACCGTCACATCCTTTATGGGTCCCACACGAACGATTGCCTACCCATCCTTTGTGGGTGTCAAAAAGGTGCGTAGAAATTTAGAGATGGAGCTGATTTGGGATTAAAAGTTATTTATTAATCAATGGATTTGGGATTTGGGTTTATCAAGATGAGAATGAGAAGTGATGAAGATTAAGGTGTTGATTTGAGATTGTGTTTAATGGAGAAGTGTTAATGGAGGTTTTTTCTATAACAAAAAAAAAGACTGTAAAACACTAATGATGAGGGAATTAGGTTTAGGATTATAATGTGTCAAGTGGGTACAAACCCAGTCGGGTAAAACCGGGTAAAAGTAAGTTGGGTGGGTAATAATTAATAAAAATATCATCTTTTATTACTGATGTGGAATAATAATAATTAATTAAAATAATGACATGAAAATTTAGCCGGTCATCTTGGTAATATTAACACATAAAAAACAAGTTCGTTGGTGTAGGTAGGACGAAATTTAGTTCGTTGGTGATGTCGGGACATTTTTTAAAGTTAGGAATATTTTTTTTTTAATTTTATTTTTATTTATTTTAATGGGTATTTTTCGTCTATTACCCTTCAAAAATTTTTAATTCGCAAAGATTGAAAATTTCCAGGAACATCAAAAAAAGCTACATAAGTCATACTTTTGAGGGGTGTGGTGTATTCAGTCTCTTAGGGGGTGTTACTGGTATTTCTCCATTAAAACACAAGGGGCTTCACGTCCTCTTTTTCAAAATCACACACACCAAAAAACCGTTAACCACCGCCGTAAATTTAGTAACTAACCACCATGAACACCGTCGTATCACGCTTCATTATCCACACACTCACACCACCGTATGGTCGGAACTTCACCGGAGTTCATGTCCACGTGGCTATTTCATCATCTACACGTCACCGGAGGCTCCGTACAGTTGCGTATTCTGAGGTAAATGCTACCGAATGACACTTTTTTGTTGGTTTAAATAATGACCTTTTATTTATTTATGTGTGTGTGAAATGTTGAATTTACTCATTTAGGTTAGTGATGAGAAGATGGTGGTGGTTGGTGGAGGTGCAGCTGGAATATATGGAGCAATTAGGGCTAAAACTTTCGCTCCTAATTTAAATGTTATCGTTATCGAAAAAGCTAAGCCTTTAGCTAAGGTTTCTGCATTTTCATTCATATACTTTTTTTAACCGGATTCCGATAATCAACAAGGAAACTGCTTATTCAAAATAACATCAAGTGTTTGTTTAAGCTTATATATAGGTTTATTTGATTTCGGCTTATATTTCATATTTCGAATTTTCCGGCTTATTTGAGACTCATGGGCTTATATAAGTATATTATTATGGCTATGTTTGGTACCGGGCTTAGTGGGGCTTATTTATAAAATAAACTTTGTTTTGCCACACAGGCTTATGGAAGCTTTTATAAGCCATAAGCTTCCATAAGCCCAAGTCCATTGAAAGGATGATTATCACATAAAAGTTGGAAATATATGTGAATTTAGTTTGATGTATCTCAAACCATGATCAATCAATCTACCATTTGTAAATTTAAGCTTTTATAAAGCATAAGTTCAAATTGGAAATATAAGCCGAAATCAATAACTTTTAAACCTAAATAAGGTTAAAACAAACACCCTTAATCTTATCTTTTGGTGGTTTGACCAATGTATCCAACTTCACACTTATTCCTTTTGTTGTAGTCTGTACCAATACTTCTTTTTTTCCTATTGAATGCATAAACTTTTATTATTACACAGTGGAAGAATTATAATTTTATACTAAAAGCGAAAAAAAAAACCTTCAGAACACAACAAAGGAATAAGTGTCTAGTTAGATACATTTTTGAATCGTTATCCATTTATCCCTTATTCTTTTACCATCGCAATTTAACTAATTTTTAACTGAATTTGTTTGAATCTTTTCAACAAATAGTTGTTTATACCAAGTATATTGCATGCTTTACAAAATAAGCAAATCTCCAATCATTTCAATCTGAATACTTATTTTAAGCAGAATCGTAAGCAGAAAAAGATAAGCGATCCCAAACAACCCTCAAGCAATCCCAAACATAGTAATAGCGATTTGGTTTTTTGTAAGGTTAAAATATCGGGAGGTGGCCGTTGCAATGTTACGAATGGACATTGTGTTGACAATAGGGTGAGTTTGATGACCTTGTATTACAACTTTATTTGATAGCACGATTTTTTCGGTTCTTTCAAGTATGTATATGCATCCAGTTCATGGTTGAAATGTAACACTGTCATAGATTTTGGCAGAGAAATACCCAAGGGGTAGTAAAGAGTTTCGAGGTTCATTCTTTAATGTTCATGGCCCGAATGATACCATGTCCTGGTTTTCAGATCATGGGGTGAAATTGAAGGTAGTATTATTACCCAACCTAGTTTAAATTCTAATTATTTTCTTGCTTAAACGTTTAATGAAGTTACGAGTTGTTAATTTTTCAAATCACTGGACTTAGCTTTCTGGAGATACTATGAAAGTGTAATTGAAACAGCCAGCATATTTGATATCCAAAATTGTTTGTTCTTGCAGAGTGTGGTTTTTTTCTTTATTATTTTATTTTACATATCTGTGAAAAACTAAACAAAGTGTGTGGTATGATGCTTCTGTAAACAATCATTCATATAATGAAAATTTATCCGTTTTGCTTTTAGACTGAGGAAGATGGGAGGGTTTTTCCGGTGAGCGATAACTCATCTACAATCGTTGATTGTCTTTTAAATGAAGCAAGGCGGAGAGGAGGTACTTGGTCATACTAGCACCTACTATATTTCTTTTGTTTATAGTTCCCAAAAGACCCCTGGATGACCAAATGCTGTTGCATCACCAGTCTGTTGCAGTTGAACACTTTATATCTGAGTTGGTTATAAAGCTACATTCGTTATTAAATGATGTTTGGATGTGTGTTTTTAAAGTGATTATTGCAACTAAAAAAGATCATAAAATAGTTAGATAGTCAACTGATTACTTGTGGGATAGTTGAACATGTTACATTTATTTATTCGAAGTTTATCATACTCGATGATGTCTGACTTGGTGTTTCTTTTTACATCAGTTACACTGCAAACGGGGAAGTCTGTAACATCAGCTTCTACTTCTGCGGATGGCAAGTTTATAGTCAAGATTGAGAAGCGAACAATTGATTATGTGGATTTTATCAAAGCTGATTATCTATTAATGGCTAGTGGCAGTAGTCAGCAGGTTTCTTTTTTATGCCCATTAACATATCTATCATAACATACAGTAACTGGATTTAACTATTTAATTCACCGTGATACTATTACAGGGTTATAATCTTGCCAAACAACTTGACCATTCTATAATTGAACCGGTACCGAGCTTATTTACATTCAAAATTGATGATATTCAGTTGACAGAATTAGCTGGGGTAATGGTTTCATATTACAATTATTAAAAAAAAAAAAACAAGCTTCATCATTTGTGCTTGAATATCAAAGTTTGATATTTATTTCAGATTACATTCCCCAAAGTCAAGGCAAATATTAAACTTGAATCTTTGCAGAAGAGCATTCCGGAGCTTACCCAGGCATGTTTGTTTATTCACATGTCTTGCATGACATGCCAGATACTCGCTTCTAACTTATATTGGTTGTTAGATTGGCCCGATGTTGATCACACATTGGGGACTTAGTGGTCCAGCAATTCTTCGATTATCTGCTTGGGGTGCTCGTGATCTGTTTAGTTCAAGCTATAAAGGCAAGGAATCAATTCGTTTATTTACTGAAACTTGTTGAATTCTCATTCTATGACTTTGACTTTGGTTTCATATTGTTGCAGGAACACTTCTTGTGGATTTTTCTCCTGATCTTAATAGTGAAGATCTGAAGTCTTTGCTATCTCAACACAAAAAAAGGTTTCCGGTAAGCTGATTTGTAAAACTTGATATTTATTTGCTTGCTCTCTGTTTTTAGGCTTAACTGTCCCTTGGTGCCAAATTGGTCGGGTGGGGCATGTGTGATAAACGGATGTGGTTTTCCTTGTTCAAGTTACCCGGGGAGGGAGAGCCTTTTTAACTCAGATATAAGCGGCCTCACCCGATTAATCCCGGGACCGTTTCCAAGCCTTCCCTGGCCACCCCTAAATGTACACACCTAGCGAGGTTTGAACCCTTGACCTCTTGTTTGAAAGCTAAGGACCTTACCACTAGGCCATTTGGTGATGGGTCAAAATGTGTAGAATTTTAAGATGGGTCAAAACAGGTCGTGGGTTAACCCACCGACACCTTTTTACTATTTTAATTTCTTAATAACTAGAATAGTAGACATTATTACAAACGGCCCAATTCAATGTATATACAACAATTTAGGAGGTTGTAAGCACTTGGTATATTTTGGGTGAGTTTTACACTGTTTGAATCGTTTCATTCTTTTAGCAATCTTTTTTAATATATTACCTTTTAAGCTAGCTATCAATAAATGACGCAGTACGTGTTGGTATAGGATAAGTATTTGGAAAGTATTTTAGTTGCGTTAGTAGTCTTTATCTAATTAGGATTATATTTATCTTTTATTTAGTAATTATCTTTTAATTGGGTAAATATTATCTTTACCTTATTAGAGTCCTAATAGGTTTAGTATTAGTTTCTTATAAATAGGGGTTCTGTTTAGAGTCTGTCATATGTTATGTTTTGTTCATATTGAATTAATGAAAAGAGTCTGAGAAGAGTTTTCTCAAGTCTTGTGTTTTATCCTCGTCAGGTAAACGATATTACCCCCTTTGTTTGATAATACATTAATTATTGACGTCCGGCAATACGTGTATCAAAATTGCCTAAATCTGTAGCATCACGCTACATCAATAAAACATAACCTAAGCATAACTCTTTTCACATGAATAGTTGGTCAAACTACCGCTCTGGATTGGTAATGCTCCTACTAGAATGCCATTAAGCATCTTCTCAAGATACTTGCTTTTGGATGATATTTTCAATTGGTTGAGTTATATTTGTTTCTTCACATCTTGCAGAAGCAAAAAGTAGTTGGTTCTTACCCTACGGAGCTTGGGATCATGAAGAGATTTTGGAAATACTTATTAAACCGTGAGGTTGTATGATTACTGTAATTATAAAAATATGTGCTATATATTGGGAGTAATTTGACAGATGTTTGTGTGTAGGGCATAGATGAAGATATCTTGTGGGCATCCATTTCAAATAACTCCTTGATGTGTATTGTGCTCTGTTGATGCATGTTCTTTTTTAGTTAAAGGATTGGTTATTGTACTCTTCACATCATAGTAAATACAGTTTAAGTCCATATATTCAAAATTGGTCAAAGTGGGCTATATTTAATTGCTAATGGGTACAAAAAGCAGTAAAAGACATGTGTCGAATGGTTTAGAATTAGAAGTAGCTTAAAGTATTTGCAAATGCTTATAACCTTCTAAATTTTGTTTATTCAAATTATCATTTGTATAGCAGTTTGGTCAATCATAACAAAATATAACAGTTTTATAGTTACATTTGAAATTTAAAAAAATGAACAAAAAATGTGCCCATCTATAGAAAATATACCCCACCTGGCCATTTTGACCTGTGTTGTAAGTTTATCTATTTGACACATTACTCTATAATCATGATCAGTCCATTTAGCCTCTTTTTATCTTAGATATTTATATTTGATCTTAGCATGTCCCTGCATTGAAATAGGGCCAATTTCGTGGATGAATTTGTCACAGTCCGAGGGGTTCCATTGTCCGAGGTGCTTCCATCTCTCTTCATCTCTCTTCACACACGTTAACATTACCTACTCACCGTTATTGCAAAATTTACTTAGAATCATAATATTTCTGAAGATATCACTGAAAACTATGGAGAGCAGGATTCGACCCCGTCTGTTTTTTGCTGGAGAGGTATTGGTCCTTCATAAATTTTTTTGGATCTTTTATGTTTGGTTTTCCTTTAAAGATGCTAAGCAAAATTTGTTTTAGATAATATATTCAAGTATGAGATAAAAATAACGGACATCAGCTCATTTCACTGTGAGGAAGTGTTAACGTTCAGTTTAAGTCTCTAATCCCGTAATTTAATGATCAATGGAGAATAATGCACCAAAACAAACAGATCACCTCTAGAGAGAGTCTCTTGTGTATTTGCCGCTTTAAAAAGCTGTGATCTTGTATGCTTAAAACAAAGTTTGGATCTATTCATGACATCTAGAGGTCCAAATCATGTGTAGGTGCTGAATGTCGATGGGATTACAGGAGGTTTCAATTTCCAGGTAAAACCTATAATTGGGAATGCATCTTTGATTCCTTGTTTGGTCTCTACTTGTTCATGGCTTAGAAAGCACTTGCCAATTAGACGAGTATAGGTGGCAGTCGTTCGATGTCAGTATATATATATATTTTTTTGGTAAGCATGGTTTCCGACACATTGCCTATCACTATAACATCCTAAATGGCTTTTATTCAAAGATTTTGACTATAACTATAACTATAACTTTTCTAATCGTAATCAATTCATTAATTAGTCATCTTTATATAAAGCCTTGACAAAAACTTTGTTAGGCGCAAACTCGGTCACCGGTACTAAAATCGACCCCTTTCCAACTCAACCCGTTACCCAACCCGCCCATCTTGGCATCTGTAGACATGAGTTCACCACTCTATATGTTCTGGCAACTCTTTGCTTACTTGGAGATCATATTCTTTCTACTTTTTGTTGCAGAACGCTTGGTCAGGTGGGTATATTGCTGGAACAAGTATAGGCAAGATGGCAGCGATATCAGCACCTGCTATTTTGACGGAACATGCTGTGTGAAACTTCGATGCATCAAACAAAGCGAGTTTTCATCTGCAATCATAGCATGAATGGTTTAAGGACCATCTGCATTTTTGACCTGTAAGTTGTATTAAACTTAGTTAATCTCTAATAGAAGGTGTTGATAACTTGAAACTAACATACTTAATATGGAATGACACAAAGTGGCTAACAAGTTTTCAACAACAGTGGTCTGAAAACACACAAGGAAAGGAATATAAAAGAATTCTTGTAGCAGGAAAATGGCACTTGTTTCTGTCATGATAATTTTAGCTGGCCGAAATTGTACATGCAGTGCTAAGTGCCATCTTTCCTGCGACAGAAATTCTTTATCTCCTATTTTTCTTCTTTCTTTTCGCTCTTCCCTTTTTCTCATTTTCTTATGAATGGTGGATTGATATGTATATATAGACACACACACACACATAGACACACACAAGAGTTGACGTTTAATTTGTTTGAATCATCTACACTTTGACTTGGCTCTCCTCATCTACACTTTGACTTGGCTCTCCTTTTGTTTTTTCTCGTGCATGCATTGACCATATTTTTGTTGGAAACCTGAAACCAAATGATTGTCAACAACTTGCTTTGTGGTTTCCACCAAGGGTATTTGTGTAGGCATCTAAATATAAATTTTGTCAAACAAAAACTTTTTAGAATTTTCCAACTTGGTCTGAGTCTAAAAATTATGGATCAAGTTGGAAAAGTACCGAGATATATTTAAAATGGCTAATTCCCAAAATAGACCGGTCGCCCAAAGTGTTTACCTTTTTTAGACCTCAAAAAATAAACTTCTCAAAATAGACCAGTCGCCCGGTCTCTCAAGTCGCCTAAAAAACTTTTCACTTTTTGTGTAAGTTACTTTTCAGACATTTTTTAGGAGTCCTCACTACAATAATGTAATTTTTGAGACTTTATTGACTAATTTTCAGATAAGGACAAAAAAAAGTCTCCTAAAATACATTATGTAAGTCTCTTAAAAATATGTCTGAAAAGCTGGGTTTTAAAAAGCGCGATGCGCGCCGAGGCAATAAGGGTCAAAAAGCCGAGGCGCGAGGCGCCGAGGCGAAAATCGCGCGCTCATCCACGTACGTGACAATATTTATGAAAAAAATACTTGAAAATTATATATAATGCACAAATATAATAATACCACATATAATACCCATTTTACGTTCAAAAGATATCATGGATTTTCATAGTTAACAATTCCACTCGCTAAAATACTTAAATACATAAATATCACCAAAAGGATCAGAAGTGTTTGCAATTTTTGAATAATTAAAAGCAAAATCAAAAGCATCCTGGAAGCTTTGGGACTTCCTAAAGTAAATTGGTTTACACAATCCACTTTGTAAGGACCAATTTTACTTTAGATGTCCCAAGTTCATGATGCGCAAAAAACAAGCACCGATGCACGCATTAGCTGATGCGTGCCTCATGCGTGCGCCTCACCACGCATCCCGTAAACGCAATGCATCAGGGTGTCAGATGCAATGGGGTAGTACATCTGCCTTAGGCGTGCCTCGGGCGCGCCTCAGGCGCGCTTTTTTAAACACAGCTGAAAAAGTTCTTAACAAAAAAAAGTGAGAAGTTTGTTAGCTGAACTTGACGAGACCGGGCGACTGATTATTTTTGGATGTATATTTTTGATAGGTCTAAAAACGTTATAAAACACTTTGGGCGAATCCGGTACTTATTTTGGGAATTAGCATGTTATTATATATTCAGTACTTTTCAACTTGATCCATAATTTTTAGATCAGACCAAGTTGGAAAATTCTCTAAAAAGTTTTGTTTGCAAAACTTTATTTTTGATTGCCTTCACAAATACCTTGGTGGAACCCACAAGCAAGTTGTTGACATCATTGCTGGGTTTCAGGTTTCCACAAAATATGGTCAATGAATGCACGAGAAAAAACTAAAAGGTGGAGCAGTCAAAGTGTAGATGGAGGAGAGCCAAGTCAACGTGTAGATGATTCAAAACAAATTTAAACTTCAACTCATTGTGTGGTTTTATTTCGTCTATATGTGTGTGTGTGTTGTTGTTCTATATTCTATACATATCATCCACCCATCATAAAAATGAGAAAGAAAAAGGGAAGAGCGAAAAGAAAGAAGAAAAATAGGAGATTAAGAATTTCTGTCGCAGGAAAGATGGCACTTAGCACTGCATGTACAATTTCGGCCAGCTAAAATTATCATGACAGAAACAAGTGCCATTTTCCTGCTACAAGAATTCTTTTATATTCCTTTCCTTGTGTGTTTTCAGACCAATGTGTGTTGTTACTTGTTAGCACTTTTGTGTCATTTCCATATAAGGTATGTGGAGTTTCAAGTTATCAACACCTTCTATTAGAGATTAACTAAGTTTAATACAACTTACAGGTCAAAAATGCAGATGGTCCTTAAACCATTCATGCTATGGTTGCAGATGAAAACTCGCTTTGTTTGATGCATCGAAGTTTCACACAGCCTTGTTCCGTCAATAATTGCAGTGCTGATATCGTGCCATTTGCCTATACTTGTTCAGAATATATCACCTGACAAGCGTTCTGCAACAAAAGTAGAAAGCATTGACTCAAGTGTGGGGGGGGGAAGCAAAGAGTTGCCAGAACATATAGAGTGGTGAACTCATGTCTACAGATGCCAAGATGGGCGGGTTGGGTAACGGGTTGAGTTGGAAAGGGGTCGATTTTAGTACCGGTGACCGAGTTTGCGCCTAACAAAGTTTTTGTCAAGGCTTTATATAAAGATGACTAATTAATGAATTGATTACGATTAGAAAAGTTATAGTTATAGTTATAGTCAAAATCTTTGAATAAAAGCCATTTAGGATGTTATAGTGATAGGCAATGTGTCGGAAACCATGCTTACCAAAAAAATATATATATATACTGACATCGAACGACTGCCACCTATACTCGTCTAATTGGCAAGTGCTTTCTAAGCCATGAACAAGTAGAGACCAAACAAGGAATCAAAGATGCATTACCAATTATAGGTTTTACCTGGAAATTGAAACCTCCTGTAATCCCATCGACATTCAGCACCTACACATGATTTGGACCACTAGATGTCATGAATAGATCCAAACTTTGTTTTAAGCATACAAGATCACAGCTTTTTAAAGCGGCAAATACACAAGAGACTCTCTCTAGAGGTGATCTGTTTGTTTTGGTGCATTATTCTCCATTGATCATTAAATTACGGGATTAGAGACTTAAACTGAACGTTAACACTTCCTCACAGTGAAATGAGCTGATGTCCGTTATTTTTATCTCATACTTGAATATATTTTCTATATACAAATTTTGCTTAGCATCTTTAAAGGAAAACCAAACATAAAAGATCCAAAAAAATTTATGAAGGACCAATACCTCTCCAGCAAAAAACAGACGGGGTCGAATCCTGCTCTCCATAGTTTTCAGTGATATCTTCAGAAATATTATGATTCTAAGTTAGGATTTGAAAAAGAAAGGTGAGCAGAATGTGAACGTGTGTGAGAGAGATGAAGAGAGATGGAGCACCTCGGACAATGGAACCCCTCCGGCTGTGACAAATTCATCCTTAAATTGGCCCTATATCAATGCAGGTACTTGCTAAGATCAAATATATATATCTAGAGATAAAAAGAGGCTAAATGGACTGATCATGATTATAGAGTAATGTGTCAAATAGATAAACTTACAACACAGGTCAAAATGGCCAGGTGGGGTATTTTCTATAGATGGGCACATTTTTTGTTCATTTTTTTAAATTTCAAATGTAACTATAAAACTGTTATATTTTGTTATGATTGACCAAACTGCTATACAAATGATAACTTGAATAAACAAAATTTAGAAGGTTATAAGCATTTGCAAATACTTCAAGCTACTTCTAATTCTAAACCATTCACATGTCTTTTACTGCTTTTTGTACCCATTAGCAATTAAATATAGCCCACTTTGACCAATTTTGAATATATGGACTTAAACTGTATTTACTATGATGTGAAGAGTACAATAGTACCTTTCCTGTAACTAAAAATGAACATTGCTTCAACAGAGCAGCAATACACATCAAGGAGTTATTTGAAATGGATGCCCACAAGATATCTTCATCTATGCCCTACACACAAACATCTGTCAAATTACTCCCAATATATAGCACATATTTTTATAATTACAGTAATCATACAACCTCACGGTTTAATAAGTATTTCCAAAATCTCTTCATGATCCCAAAGTCCGTTTTAAGGGGTAAGAACCAACTAGCTTTTTTGCTTCTGCCTAGATGTGAAGAAACAATTATAAACTCAACCAATGACATATCATCCAAAGCATGGATCTTGAGAAGATGCTTAATGGCATTCTTGTAGGAGCATTACCAAGCAGAGGCGGTAGTTTGACCAAATCATTCATGTAAAGAGTTATGCTATAGGTTACTGTTTTATGATGATTGCGTTGATGCTACAAGATTTAGGCATTTTGATACACGTATTGCGGGAGTTCAATAATTAATGTATTATTCAAACAAAGGGGGTAATATCTTTACTGACTGAGGATAAAACACAAGAATGAGAAACTCTTCTCCAGACTCTTTCATTAATTCAATATTGAACCAAAACATAAATTTGAACAGACTTACATAAAAGAAACCCCTATTTTTAAGAACTAAATACTAAACCTATTTGGACTCTAATCAGTAAAGATATATTTACACAATTAAAAGATAATTACAAAGAAAAAGAAAATTAATCTAATTAGTTAAAGATACTTACGCAATAAAATACTTCAAATAATTATTCCTATACAACTACTGCGTCATTTATTGATTGCTAGCTTAAAAGGTAATATATTAAAAAAGATTGCTAAAAGAATGAAACGATTTCAAAAGTGTAACTTTGTTATATAATAACGCATGCTATATTAGATATAAAGGTCCTAAATTGTTGTATATACATTGAATTGGGCCGTTTGTAATAATGTCTACTATGCTAGTTATTAAGAAATTAAAATAGTAAAAAGGTGTCGGTGGGTTAACCCACGACCTGTTTTGACCCATCTTAAAATTCTACACATTTGGACCCATCACCAAATGGCCTAGTGGTAAGGTCCTTAGCTTTCAAACAAGAGGTCAAGGGTTCAAAACCTTGCTAGTTGTGTACATTTTTGGGTGGCCAGGGAAGGCTTGGAAACGGTCCCGGGATTAATTGGGTGAGGCCGCCTATTATTGAGTAACAAAGGCTCTCCTCCCCGTGGTACTTGAACAAGAAAACCACTTCCATTTATCACACATGCCCCACCCGACAATTTGGCGCCAAGGGACAGTTATGGCCTAAAAACAGAGAGAAAGCAAATAATATCAAGTATTACATAATAAGCTTACGAAACCTGTTTTTTTGTGTGGTGATAGCATAAGACTTCAGATCTTCAATATTATGATCAGAGAGAAAAATCCCATAAGAAGTGTTCCTGCAACAATTTGATCCAAAGGCATAGTTCATAGAATGAGAATCAACAAGTTTAAGTAAATAAAAGAATTGATTCCTTGCTTCTTAGCTTGAATCTAAACTGATCACGAGGCACCCCAAGCAGATAATCGAAGGAATTGCTGGAACATACGTCCCATGTTGTGATCAAACATGGGCCAATCTAACACATTTAAGTTAGAAGCGTGTTTCTGGGTTGTCATGTAAGACAGTGAATAACAAACATGCCTGGGGGCTTACCTCTCGGAATGCTCCTTCTGCAATGATTCAAGTTTATATTTTGCCTTGACTTTGGGGAATGTATTAAATAAATAATCAAACCTTTGCTTATGCTAGCACAATTGATGAAGCTAGTTTTGTTTTTTTATAATTGTAATATGAAACCTTACCAGCTAATTCTGTCAACTGATTTCATCATTTTTGATGCTAAATATAAAAGCTTCAGGTACCGGTTCAATTATAGAATGGCCAAGTTGTTTGGTAAGATTATAACCCCGTAATAGTATCACGGTGAATTAAAAAGTTAAATCCAGTTACTGTATGTTATAATAGATATATTTTAATGGGCATAAAAAAGAAACCTGCTGACTACTGCCACTAGCCATTAATAGATAATCAGCTTCGATAAAATCCACATAATCAATTGTTCGCTTCTCAATCTTGACTATAAAACTTTGCATCGCAGATAGTAGTAGCTGATAGTTACAGGACTTCCCCTGTTTGCAGTCGTAACTGATGTAAAAAAGAAACACCAAATCAGACATTATCGAGTATGATAAACTTCGAATAAATAACATGTAACCATGTTAAAACTATCACAGTAATTCAGTTGACTATCTAACTATTTTTATGTCTTTTTTTAGTTGCAATAATCACTTTAAAAACACACATCCAAACATCATTTAATAACGAATGTAGCTTTATAACCAACTCAGATATAAAGTGTTCAACTGCAACAGACTGGTGATGCAACAGCATTTGGTCATCCAGGGGTCTTTTGGGAACTATAAACAAAAGAAATATTAGTATGGTGCTGTATGGACCATGTACCTCCTCTCCGCCTTGCTTCATTTAAAAGACAATCAACGATTGTAGATGAGTTATCGCTCACCGGAAAAACCCTCCCATCTTCCTCAGTCTAAAAGCAAAATGGATAAATTTTCATTATATGAATGATTGTTTACAGAAGCATCATACCTCACACTTTGTTTAGTTTTTCACAGATATGTAAAATAAAATAATATAAAAAAACCACACTCTGCAAGAACAAACAATTTTGGATATCAAATATGCTGGCTGTTTCAATTACACTTTCATAGTATCTCCAGAAAGCTAAGTCCAGTGATTTGAAAAATTAACAACTCGTAAACTTTCAATTAACGTTTTAAGCAAGAAATTAATGTAGAATTTAAACTAGGTGGGTAATAATTCTTACCATAAATTTCACACTTGATCTGAAAACCAGGACATGGTATCATTCGGGCCATGAACATTAAAGAATGAACCTCGAAACTCTTTACTACCCCTTGGGTATTTCTCTGCCAAAATCTATGACAGTGTTACATTTCAACCATGAACTGGATGCATATACATACTTGAAAGAACCGAAAAAATCGTGCTATCAAATAAAGTTGTAATACAAGGTCATCAAACTCACCCTATTGTCAACACAATGTCCATTCGTAACATTGCAACGGCCACCTCCCGATATTTTAAACCTTACAAAAAACAAATCGCTATTACTATGTTTGGGATTGCTTGAGGGTTGTTTGGGATTGCTTATCTTTTTCTGCTTATGATTCTGCTTAAAATAAGTAGTTCAGATTGTAATGTTTTGGGATATTGCTTAATTTTGTAAAAACAAGCAACGTATAATTGGTATAAACAACTATTTGTTGAAAAGATTCAATCAAATTCAGTTAAAAATTAGTTAAATTGCGATGGTAAAAGAATAAGGGATAAATGGATAACGATTCAAAAATGTATCTAACTAGACACTTATTCCTTTGTTGTGTTCTGAAGGTTTTTTTTTTTCGCTTTTAGTATAAGAAGTTATAATTTTTCCTCTTGTGTGTATAATAAAAGTTTATGCATTCAATAGGAAAAAAAGTAGTTTGGTACAGACTACAGACTAAAGGAATAAGTGTGAAGTTGGATACATTTTCAAACCACCGAAAGAGTAATTTAGGGGTGTTTGTTTAACCTTATTTATGGGTTTATGAAGTTATTTGATTTCGGCTTATATTTCACAATTTGAGACTTATGGCTTATATAAGCTTATTGACATATGGTATGTTTGGCGAAATGGGTTGGAGACACATCAAACTAAATTCACATATATTTCCAACTTTTATGTGATAATCATCCTTTCAATGGACTTGGGCTTATGGAGGCATATGGCTAATAAAAGCTTCATAAGTCGTGTGGCAACAAAGCTTATTTTATTAAATAGCCCACTAGCCGCGTACCAAACATAGCCATAATAAGTATACTTTTATAAAGCCCACATGTGTCTCAAATAAGCGGAAAATTCGAAATTATGAAAATATAAGCCGAAATTCAATTTAAACTATATATAAGCTAACAAACACTTGATGTTATTTTGAAAAAGCAGTTTCCTTGGGTGATTTCTGGGAATCCGGTTAAAATAAGTTTTTGATAATGAAAATGCAGAAAACCTTAGCTAAGGCTTAGCTTTTTTTTCGATAACGATTAACATTTAATATTAGGCTGAGCGAAAAGTTTTTAGCCCTTATTGCTCCATATTATTCCAGCTGCAACCTCCGCAAACCCACCACCATCTTCTCATCACTACTAATGAGTAAATCAAACATTTCCACACACATAATAATAAAAAGGTCATTATTTTAACCAAAAAAAAATATAAAGTGTGTGATCGGTAGCATTTACCTCAGAATACGCAACTGTACGGAGCCTCCGGTGACGTGTAGATGATGAAATAGCCACGTGGACATGAACTCCGGTGAAGTTCCGACCATACGGTGGTGTGTGTGTGTGGATAATGAAGCGTGATACGACGGTGTTCATGGTGGTTAGTTACTAAATTTACGGCGGTGGTTTAACGGTTTTTTGGTGTGTGTGATTTTGAAAAAGAGGACGTGAAGGCCCTTGTGTTTTATGAGAAATACCAGTAACCCCCTAGACTGTATACACAACACCCTCAAAAGTATGCTTAGGTAGCTTTTGGTTCCTGGAAATTTCAATCTTTGAGAATTTAAAATTTTTGAAGGGTTAAAAGTCGAAAAATACCCTCTAACTTAAAAAATGTTCCTCAGATCATCACAACGAACTAATTTGTCCTACCTACACCAACGAACTTGTTTTTTAGGTGTTAATTTTTACCAAGAGACGGCCTATTTTTCAGTCATTATTTTAATTAATTTATTATTTTCACATCAGTAATAAAATTGATTATTTTTATTAATTATTATCCACCCAACTTACTTTTTACCCGGTTTTACTCCGAATGGGTTATGTACCACTTGACAATTATATTATAAACCTAAAATTCCCTCATCTTCAGTGTTTTACAGTCTTTTTGGTTTTTAGAAAAAACCTCAATTAAACACTTCTCCATTAAAACCCAACTGTCTCAAATCAACTCTTTAATCTTAGCACTTCTCATTTCTCATCTTGATAAACCAAAATACCAAAATCCCAAATCCATTGATTAATAAATAACTTTTAATCCCAAATCAGCTCCATCTCTAAATTTCTACGCACCTTTTTGACACCCACAAAGGATGGGTAGGCAATCGTTCGTGTGGGGCCCATAAAGGATGTGACAGTGGTGGTTGTGTGATTGTGATTGTATCCATATGACGGTGGCGGCAAAAGTTTGAAACCTCTTCTATTCCTTATGGTTTATGTCGATCATCCAAGTTGAAAATGATTTTATATTTCCATTTGCAGATTGGGAATTTTGCTTTTTGACTAAGGTTAAGGGATTTGAGGTTGCGTATGAGGTCAAAGGGTGTTTGGGGTTGCTTTTTGAAACCTCTTCTATTCCTTATGGTGGATTTTGCTTTCTTGATCTTGCCTCAAGAACATCTGGTGGCCTTTGTGCAAGTAATAGTAGTATACAATTGATATGAAGACAGGGATCAAATGATTGGCACTTAGAATTTGAGATGTATAATGTTTTTAAGAAACTTAAGAAATGATGACATCGTTAGTTGTATCAATAGCACAAACTGTTATTATTGATTTTTGTTATGAATGATGCGGATCTTGTAGAGAAAAAAATTTAAAAAAAGGACCCACTTAACTTTTATTGGTGTAACTTGTGTTTAATTAATTTATAAAAAAAAACCAGTCCAGCGTGGAAGGTAACTGCCACGATGTCAGTCAAAATTTATGATATGGGTGATATTAGAACAATATTTGAAAGTTCGTTGGTGTAGGTAGGACGAAATTTAGTTCGTTGGTGATGTCGGACATTTTTGAAAGTTCGTGGGTATTTTTCGACTTTTATTTAAAATACTTTTGCATGTTGCATGTTTGGTTAATGAAAATTCGTAGTATTTTGAAAGTAGGTAAAGGCCATTTATTACCAACTTACTTTTCCATTTGTACCGTAATGAACAAACTCTACTTTTTTTGAACACGTGATACATACGTAATTGATTTGGTTTTGTGATAATATTACCCAAATAACCGGCTAGATTTCCACGTCATTGTTTTTTTCCCCATATCTGCTAATACACTCCACCAAGGCAATTACTTACCCGATTCATTCGGTTTTTTATCGTTAGACACGACCCATTCTTACCTTTAAATCCCTAAATTCATCACCTAAATTCATTTAACCGATCCCCAATTCATCAATTCATTTGATTCAAATAGTTTTAGTTTTACCCCAACTTTGAATATTGGCCAAAAGGGTACTCAAATCTCTAGTCAGAATCAAAATCCAAAGTGTTCGAGAAGCTGGGTGCATTTTCTAGCTTAGCTGCTTGTTTCCTTGTAGAATTGATAGAGATAGTAATAAGGAAAAAATGGTAGTTAGTAGTGAAGATAGTAATGGTAAAGGGAGCTGTGTTGTGTTTTTGTCTTATTAATATTTCCGAATAATTATGCTAAATAGAATCGACAATTGTAGTGTCGGATTGTGAATATGCAGATTTTAATGTATTCAGACTGTATATAATAAATTAAATTCCTTCAATTTAAATCTTATTAAATATATTATACATAAATCATAATTAACCGTATACTATTGTTTTTTGTTTTTTTCACAATCTCAAAAACCACACTTCCCAAACTCAATACGCACTCACACCTCCCCTCATCTGCGGACCCCCCCTTGTAGATAATCGGTTGCTGAGCTAGGTTGATATTGGAGGCGTATGGGGTGGTTAACTCGGATCGTTCTGATTGTGTCTTATTTTTTACCGGTCCACCTACTTAACTCCTCTCCCTGGAGGGCCCCCCTAGTTACAATCAGGGGTCTGTCTCCTTATCATGGTAAGGGACCACCTCTAGAAGAGGTTTTTGGAATAGATCATTGTATCAAATACCAATCAGTTAGACGCAATATGAGAAGTGTCGATATTGGATTTACAATTACTTGCGCATATTGCACGCCCAAACTTTATCCACACTCCATGGTTTAAGTACATCTAGCTACACAACCTGACTAACAAACTTACACAACAATTCAACAATCATATAGCACACTGAAAGTGTAAAGTAAAGCGAAAAATGAAAGACATAAGTAAAGAGAAAGCGTAAAACGAAGATGTTAATCGGACGCGTTAATTTATTGGGGTTCGTTCATGAAGCTCCTCTTCGCCTACTCCATCCTCGATGAACCAACTCGAGAGTTACTTCACTATAACAAGCTCCTTTCGGCCGGAGGGGGGAAAGATAGAAGAAAAACCTTATACCATATGCTTTACATTTTTTTCCGTCACTAAGCTAGATGTCGGGTCCTTCTTCTGGGAATAAACCACCCGTTTATGTTTTTATGGACCCAACATAAACAAAACTTTGTGTTTTATGGACTCAAACAATAAACCGCGTGCTTACATTATTTTCCGAACTAAGCTAATTGAGGTCTAATCTTAGCTAGAACCAATCTACCACTACACTAATGTATTTTGAGGCCCAAAATACTAACCAACCCACAATAAACCCATCCAAATATATACATCATTTGGATCTACACACTACTAAAGATTGGAAGACATGGACTCGATCTATATGTAACAAATGTTACAAATGGACTAACTAGACTACATAACTTCGGATCTTGAAGATGACCGAAGTTCTTCTCTTGTACTTGAGGGAAGAAGGAAAGAGTAGAAGATTGGATCACATTTAAACAAGATTAAACAAGTTAAATGATCAAAGATTTAGAGAGATTTAGTGAGATCTAGAGAGAGAAAGAACTGAGAGAAATTCGTGCAAAAGGGTTGTGAAATCAGTTAGAGATGACCCACTATTTATAGGAGCTGAAAGCTGACAGTCTGGCAACGGCGGTCCCGGCGGCCCCAGATATATTAGGGGGCCGCCGACCCTATAAGGGGGCCGCCACTAGACTACGCTCTATTTTTTGTCTTTTTGTGGGGAAGGTTGTATCTGGTATAGAAGCTTCTATTTTGGGGGGAAAACCAGATTTCAAATTTTATATTTAAATAAAACATTTCTTTTATTAAAAAGTATTTTGTGTTTATTTATTTTTGTGAAAAATACTTTTGTAGAAATGTAATGGTTAAGAAAAAAATATTTTTCTTTGATCATCCTACAAGTTTAATTTGTTTGTACATACCTTATGTGATTTACGTCGGGTGCAAACAAATGTCGGTGTTGATGCAGACTTGAGACATCGAGTGTTGTTGATGCATGTATGCATTGATGATTTGTGATTACGAGTAACTTGCGTACTTTACGTTATGTATTACAAGTTACATGTTTGTCATCACCAAAACATAAAGAGATCGTATAGATTAAATATCGTAATATTTGCACTAACAATCTCCCCCTTTTTGATGATGACAAACTATGTAAACTATAACACATAGTAAAGTTTAAAAGTTACTCGTTTACACTCCCTTCTCCCCCTTTTGTCGAAGCAAAAAGGTATAGTGTGGATTATGGTTGGAGCATATAGGTTGGAGGTTTGAGAAGAAGACATGAGAAGAGGGTACGTGCTCCGGGTATATATGTTGGAGGAATGAGAAGAGGATAGGTGCTCTGAGTATATAGGTTTGAGGTATGAGGAGAAGATGTAAGAAATTACATAAAATTGTCTAACTATTACAAAGGCTCGTGAGATCGATAATGATCTTCACTTCACTAAAAACTGAATTCTTAACAATCTTCCCCTAAGGGACTATCGTTGAGATCTCATAAATGATCAACACTTTATGTATTTCTAACAATCTCCCCCTAAGGGGTGATCATAGAGATCTCTCCTTGTGACCTTGATCATTAATCGTTAAAGCTTCTTGTCTTGATCTTGAGTCTTTTTTGTGTAATAGTTGATCTTTTGTCTTGCATCTTTATGTAGTGATCTTTGACTTATGGCTTGAGCTTGTTTCTTTAAGATTTTCACTGTATGTGATCTTGAGCTTTCTTGGATATCAGAAATTTAATCTGCTAAATCATATCTTGTATTATTCACCATCTTGTGTGCTTTGTGATTTTTGGTCCGGACATTGTTACATACTTGTTGACAATTTTAAAAGCTTGCTTTATATTCGTACTCTTCCTCCACATCAATAATAACCTTTATCTCTTTGACATAATAGAAGAAGATGTTGATATCAGAGTTTGCGGAGCTTTAGGTCAATCTTTTCTTGTTGTTATTTATAACGACATATGAGTCTTGAGTATGAGCATGTGGCCATGGAAACTTGATTTTGTTGGAACGAGTTTTGCATCTCATCTTTTTTGTAATCCCTGAAAAAAAATAGTTAGAAATAAAGCTTGTGACGAATACGGCTTTGTCATTCGTCGAAGTTCGGTTGCATTAACCTCCGGTTCCATAAGGACCGTTTTACAGTATAAATATTGTACCTGTGATCAGGTAGATTCATTAAAAGAACCTCTTTGACAGGGTTTCTAGCTCAAAGTGTTAGATCCTCTAACGCAGGTGCATTAGATTCACTGTACATGCTTATCACACCTCGAGATTTTCAGGTCAATATTTTAAACTTTTCCGACAATTATTTTTGACTTTTATACGTTACGTTTGAATCTGGCGGTTTACCGGGAATTAAACCCGCGTAAATCTGAAAAACATCATCGGACGCGTTTCGGCATCGGATATTTATTAGTTTAGATATTATATGAGTTATTTTATCTTTTCTAAGTGTTTTGTAGTTTACGATCAATCTCGATATTTATTTTTATGCTTTATTGTCTAAATTGCGTTTTTCGCGTTTTTGACATAACAGAACCCCGAAAACTCGAAATCTTTTTGTGTAAACTTTAGTTATTGTCCATCTCATATTGTTAAGATAAAAATTCTGTTCATCCCTCCCCTATACTCAAAACACACGCATACACACCCTTAAATAAATCAAGAGCATCTTTTGAATTTTCAAGACAAAACACCATCACATGCATGCATTAAGAAGAGAAAGTGACATGTTTGTTTTGTTCTCCACTACAAACCAAATATTCTTACACTTCACATGTTGACATATGGACCACTTGAGCAATAGGAAATTCAAATGAACCTTGGAGCCAAAGGCAAAAAATTTGTTCTTTTCCCCCTCCTTTGACCCTATTCGGCCGAACCACACACAAACATACTTTTGGTGTGTGTTGGTTGCTTACTTGGTCATATGGTGACTCAAAACCCTAGACCTTATCCTATATAAACCATGTTATACTCATTTTAGGTCATCTTATTCATTTTACAAGTCACCAACAGAATTTTTCTCTCCCTCCTTCCCTCTTGAAGCCCACGGCTCACACACACCCTTTTAGGGTTTTCATATCTTTGATTTTTATCAAGATTCACTCATTCCAAGTTCATTTCTAAGAACATCTAAGGTGTTTTGAAGCATTGGTTCTTTGATTTAAGGGTTTTATTCAAGATCTACAAATTAGGGTTTGGTTATTATTTGGGGTTTTTCAAGATCTATTGATTTTGGGTATAGATCTTGTGTTATTACTTCTTGTTCTTCATTCTTGTAAGTATCTTGAATCTTTCTTTGTGGTTTACTTACATTCTTCTTATATGTTCAAAGATCCATACATCCATATGTTATGTTTTAATTTTTGAAAGATTTTAAAGACAAGATTTCATAAATAATGATACTACTTTATTTTACTAGTTAAATATTATGTTCTTGGTGAGATGAGAGTTGATGAGTGTTGCAACAATAGAAATGAAGGGATTAGGTTAGATTTAGGTGTGGTTTTGTTGTGGATTAGTTGTGAATGGAGATTAGGCTAGATTAGGCACTATTGTGAAGTTTGGGTGGATTTTGGTTGCGTTTTTGACAAAAAGTGCTTGCTAAATTTGTTTTGAGGTTTTGGTCGACCTAAAAATGTTTTCATTAGGCGTAAAAGTAGTGAGCTCGTTTTGAATAGATAGTTTTTCATATATCACACTTTAAAAACGGATTTAAAACGACCAAGTTATGGCCAAATGAAACTTGAAACATTTTTCGTCAAAACCAAATGAATAGTTGCTCATGTGAATAGTAAAACGGGTTTTCTAACACTTTCGGATATTTTTGGACTTTTTAAAACATTAGCGAAACATATAGTAACACTTATATATTGATTGGTATTGTTTAATGACGCCGTTAACATATATTGGGAAAAGCGATAAAGTTACTAAAAATAGTAAGTTTGGTAAAATTTAGCGGAACGGACTTAGAAGTTAAGTAATTAAGGCTAGTTAATACGTTTTGACTTATGGAAACTATATAAATATAGGGGACGGTATTAACGTTTTGAAACTAAAAACTTTCCTAAAATAGAAACTTACTAAAAATGGAAACTTTTGGATAAACGCCGAAACTTAAAGAAAAACTATATGATTTCATTTCATCATGTCTTGTTAATCAAACTAAAGCAAACACACATGGATGTATTTTGGTGATGAACATATTGTGCAATTCTTGGCATACTTTTCGTGTTTCTAAGACGCGTTATTATTCTAGGTGAGTTCATAGCCCCATGTTTTACTACTTTTACTTTACTATTTTGGGGTGAGAAACATTGCTTGTTTCAAACTATGGACAC
>BQNB010067826.1:13759-34053 GCA_026074375.1 Tanacetum coccineum | reverse complement strand
GTTGCCAAGACTCAAACCTTAAATCCATACCCGCCATTTACTATTCATCATCCCCCACCTCTGTCCCTTTCCTTCCCTGCAACACGACAAAGCTAAACAAAATGACATTCCATGTTGGCAATCCTAGGAATTTTCATTCGTTGATGAGACTAGTACAAAAATTGAGGGTTTAGATCAAAAGGCTTGGTGAGCACTCAAATTGGATGGCTTAGATGAAGACTTGAATCTCCTCACTAGAGAAACACAACAAGCACAAGACCCTGCAGCTTAACATTTTGTATAAATAGTTAGGTTTTTCTAAGCTTATGGGAGAGTTTTTTAGTTTTTAAATTTTATTTTTAATGTTTTTATGTCATTTAATTTCTGTAATATTACTTTAAAAAGTCATGTAATCGTTTTAAGTTAATGAAAGTTTAAGTTTTCATGTTTTGAGTAATTTTGAGTTTTATGCCATTCAAGCTTATTTGTATTCACAAGTGACTTTGATAAGCTCTTTTAAGCTTATAGAAACTGTTTTTAACTCATTCAAAGGTTTTTCAAAAGTTTAATGAAAGTTACTGTTTCATTACTTATAATTTGGATTTTCAAGCTTTTGGATGATAAGCTAGCCAAGGATGAGATTATGGGTGCTTGGATTTGCTTATTCATAAGCTGGTAGGTCTTTAGAGCTTTTTGGAATTTACTTTTAAGCCCTTGTTTAAGCAAAAGGGCTAGGTACACTTCCAATTTCTATTTTAGCTTATTTTTATGCATTTACTGTTCATTGCTTAAATTCTGCTTATATGTGCTTATTTCTATTTTGTTTATGCTTATTTATTCTTATTGTTGCTTATTTGATATTGATTGATGCTTCTTTTAATATGTTTAAGTTTATGTTCATGTATTCAAAGTCTTAAAGGGGTGTTTGGGACAAGGGTCCAAAATGGGTCAAACTAAGTGCAAATTGTTTTGGGTCACCTAGTCACTTTTTACAAGTTTTCTTTTAGCTGTTTTAACCTGTTTTAAAAAGCTTTTAGTGTTAAATCTCAGTTTTAAGATGTTTTCTAAATAATCTTCAAAAACTATGTTTTCAATTTCTTGCAAATTGCTTATATGCAAGCTTTGATTTAAAAAAGGTTTTGAAGCCTTGTTTGTGTCTTGTTTTGGTCATGAATGCAGTAGGAAAAGGAAGTATAAGTTTTCAATTGTCCATTGTGATTCCAAGTTAAAATCTGTTATGGCATTTTTTAAAGCTCAAATACCCTTTTTGATCTTAGTTTATCTGTTTTAGCTTATTTTTTAGTTTTGAGCTTATTCATGTGCTTAATTATTGGCTTGCGAGTTATGGTTTAGGACTGCCAATCCCCAAAACTTGAAATCTGTCTTAGCCTTTTTTTTTACTTACAGCTTATTGTAATTGCTTATTTAGGATTACTCTTGCCTATTAGGTGTAGTTTAAACCCCCTAGATTATTCATCTTTGCCCCTAGCTTATTCTAGCTTTTTGAGCTTAATGCACTTGTAGCTTAAAATTTTAAGTATAATAGGCCTTAAGTTTTTTTGTCTTTTTAGCTTAGTTTAGTTTAATTTCTTTGCTTAATTTTTATCCTTAGATGCTTATTAGGTGTAGGTATTATCCGTGTGAGCTTATTTCTTGCTTTGAACTTATTTTGCTATCTTATAAATTAGGCCTGCAATAAGCACTTTGTCTTTTAAAAAAACCTAAAAATCAGCAGTTACTGAGTATGTGTAGCCTTTTCATTAGGATTTTTCATAGCCTATATTAATTTCAAACTTCCTTTCAATTGCTGATTTTAGTAGCTTATTGACCATTCTTTTTAGAGGTCTAGGTCTCAGACCCATAAGGATCTTTTAAGAGGCTTAAAATTAAGCCCAAAAGCCCCCTCTTTTCAGAGGTCTAGGTCCTTATTAAGTTTTTGTAAAAAGTTTAAAAAAATGATTGGCAAAAAGGGAAGGCCACAAGGGTCGAACCTATAACCTCCCCCTTAGCTAGTCAATGCCTCACACAAACACACACAAACCATCTGCCCTTGGGTCTTTTTCAGGTTTTAATTGCACCATTTAATACTTATACACGTTTTCTAGTTTTGCTTATTAAAACTGTTTGCTTAATAATTGATTATTTATAAGCAGTTTTTGTAAAATCTTATTTTTCTTGTAATCTTCATAGCTTAAAGTACTTTCTATGAATTTTTCAGAATTTTTCCAACTAGTTTAGTATTTTTAATTAATTTTTCTTATTAAAATCGTTTTTAATTCATAATAAAAAATTTAAAAGTCAAAAAAATTTAATTCTTTTTTTTTTAAATTTTCTTTTATCAAATTGGACTTAGGAAAATTAGATTTAATTTCATAGGGTTAAAATTTTAGATTTTGATTTTTTAAAGAACGGGATTGAATCCCGTTAACGTTTTTTGTATTTTTAAGCTTAAATTACTTTCGTTTTTGGTTTAGTTTTCTTTGTTCTTACAATTTAGTCACTTAGGATTTACAAAAAAGTTAAATAATCATTTTAGGATTAAAATTTGATAAATTAGGTATTTAAGTCGCGTTTTTACGTTTCCGTTTTAGGTTTTAACTTAAATTGCTTTCGTTTTAGGGTTTCTTTTACTTGTTTTTGTATTTTATTTGTAGAAATAGATAACCAAATTGAATCTTTGATCATTCAAGCATTGTTCACAAACCGATTCTCGATTTTCAAATTCACGCCTCGTTGGGACATAACGACCCAGGTCCGGTTTTAAACTTTGTGGATAACGAAGCGAGAAACCGATACTTCCGGATATATATTGATTTTCTTTGAGAATTTTGACTTGTCACCTTGATCAAGGGTGATTTGTTGGAATTTGCTTATATTATTAATTATATATATACTACAAAGAATCAATCATAGATACACACGTTATCTATTGACATCTCACTCTGAGGTTGTTAATATTGAATAGGTGGCAGTCTGTTCCAGCCTCCGATTACTAAAACCAAAATGCACTAATTGAGTCTAGATCCAAGAGATAAATAAAATAAATCTCATTAGGACACATTTCATTACAAACACTTGTTGAACACCAATAAGTTCACAAGCTGTTAACAAGAGTCCTACGCATTATCCTTGTGATTTTGCCAGAACATCTGAGTGATACTTAAGGTATTTACAGTGAAGATGGAAATCATGCTTGAGCCAACATCAAACAAGCTCTCGGTAGGTGACTTACGCGATTTTATATGAATCAAACTTGTGTCAACTTGAAAGAAACGATGGTGCGATTCAATGTGAATCAAACTTGTTCCAGTAAATGAATTGACGACTCAATCAGAAAGATAGTAACTATCTGATTCACTCATATCATGTTGTCTGCTTTGAGACGTTCCGGTAATGAGAACTAGCGAGTACGGTGAATCTAATGCATACGCGTTAGAGGATCTAAAGCTTTGAGCTAGAAACCCCGTCAAGGAGGTTCTTCTAAACTAAATCTACCTGATCACAGGTATAGTATTTATACTGTAAAACGGTCCTACGGAACCGGAGGTTAATCTAACCAAATCCGGACGAATAACAAAGCCATATTCGTCCACACGCTTTATTGCTAACTGTTTTATTTCAGGATTCATATAAAGATGGAGATGGAGATGCCTCATTCCAGCTGAAGTTCGATTCATGACCATATGCTCATGCTCAAACTACAAAGACATACTATAAGCATCAAGATTCAAGAATCAAGAAAGCTCAAGTATTAAAGACAAAGACTTCTGCAAACTCTAATAAACAAGATCTTCCTTCAAAAAGATATCAAGTATATCAGTGGAGATTGTTAGCAAGCCTTTCAAGATGATTCAAAGTATAGAGGCATGTGGTTAAGACACAGATCGGCACAGGTGGCAAAGACGATCAAGACGAAGGATAAATGATTTAAAGATCTCGGATGAAAAGACTAAGTCAAAAGGACAATGACAAAGGCTAAGATCAATAGATCATAAAGCAGAAGTAACAAGCCTACAACGTTGTACAGAGACAGGAAGATCTAAAGAGCATAACGAACAAAAGAATCACATTTGATCTCACAAAGGAGTGGTCACAAAGAACTCACTTCGTGGAAGATTGTTAGCCTCAAAATATTGAGTTGAACAAGGAAGTTCATTCATATATTATATTAGGTCTCGGTCATTAATTAATATACGTTGTAATAGGCTAGACGAGTAAACGGGCTCTTAAATGTAAGCTAACCGGTCACATGTATCGAGAGAAAGCCCAAGTAAACCCGAGCCCGGCCTGTAAAAATACTAAAGGCAAGTAAGCCTTTTAGTTTAGGTATAAATACACCTCCTCAAGTAAAGTGAGGGGGTTGGTCATTTGTAATTTTTCACTTTGCAAGTAAACTTCCATTCTCTCTCACTTTCTCTCTTTACTCTATCTCTCTACAATTCTTCTCATCTCCTTCCTACTTTTCTTGTTCTTAATTATGAAGTGGAAGTGATTTCTTGGATTCGACAAAAGGGAATAGTCGCTTATCTTGGCTTGAAAATCAGCTTACTGTTCTGTTCGGCCGATACGATGTATCAGGTGGATCCTATATGGCGTATAGGGTCGTATCAGTTTCAAAATTAGTCGAGATTGAGTTGACATGATCTCTTGGGTTCGTTTTAGTTGAGTTAGAAAACTTTCAGACCCCTTTTCTTGCAAAACCTTGCTCATTTGCCCGATTTGAATTTCTAAAGCCTTGATCAAGGCTCCTTGGTTTTTGATAGTAGCATTTGTAGAAGCTCAAATTTCCTTGATCAAGTTGGAGTTTTCTTCATGTCTTTTTTCTAATTCATTCATAAACTTGCTCAGTGATTCTTCTAATGATTGGCTCGTTTTCTTGATACGGAATAAAAAAGAATAAATGAAGGTTTGCATTATTCCTTTGGTAGACTCCTGGAGATGCTGCTCTATATTGCCCTCCTTGTGGGAAAGGTACACCAAATTAAGTATAATACGCTTCTTCAAGGGTTTTTCCTTCTTCTTTAAGTGGACAATCTTTGGTGTAGTGGGGTCCCTTAAATAGCTTACATCCCACCTGAGCAAAATATACTTTTTTATTAACCTTCTTGATTTCTCTTCCAAGATTATTAAGTTGTGCTTGGATGGCAGCCAATCCATCAGAAGTTTTAGTACTTCTTGTCCTAGATGTTTCGTTGTGCCATTTTTGAGAATATTCAGCCATTTCTTGGATGGTTGTTTTTGCATCAGCAGCTGTCTTAGTTGGTATGACACCTTTTGAATCAAGAATTTGTCTAGTCGGAACTTCCAATCCATTATAAAACAAGATTACCTCCTGCATATCCGTTAAGTACTATTGAGGGCATCTCATCAATAGTTCTTTGAATCTTTCCCATTCTTGGTAAAAGAGTTTCATCATTTATCTTGCGGAAAGCTTTTAATTCAAAGTTGAACACGAATTGACGGATTAACCAAGAAGATAGTAACTTACCGGTTCACTCTTACCATGTTGTCTGCTTTGAGAAGCTCCGGTAATAAAAACGGCTAATGCAGCTGCGAAACCCTGTCAAGGAGATTCTTCGGAATTCTACCTGATCACAGGCGGTATTTATACTAAGAAACGGGGAACCGTGGTTGTTACAACCGTATTCGACGAAGTGACAAAGCCACTTTCGTCCATATATGTTTTTATCACTAACCTATTTATGCAGGTTTTCTGACGGAGGTAGCAGTTTCTCGATGACGAGTCGAAGCCAATACCACATGCTCATACTCGACCGACATTTATAAAGACATCATGAAAGCTTACGTACATGTTTCAAGACTTTCGCTACTCTGATACCGTACGTCTTTCTTGAAGTGACGAAGTGTTAAAGAATTTCAAAGAAATTTCCGTCACTCTAATATCGAACGTCTTTCTCGAAGTGACGAAGTGTTATAGTTAACGATTTTCAAGAAAGATGTCTTATTCAAGCTTCCAAGAACAAGTAAGAGTATGTCGGTCTAAAAGTCACAAGTACACAAGATGGCAAAGATTACAAGATTGCAAAAAGAGATTATGCTTCGTTGATGATCTTAAGAAGTTTAAGATCACATTCATGTCAAGTCAATGATACAAGTCAAAGCCTAAAGTCAAAGATCACTACATCATGTTCACAAGATGAAGTAAAGAAATCAAGTCTGTAAGCACAAGACTGAAGACAAAGCATAGTATGCTAGGTTTAAGTTTTTGTAAAATTGAGTGACCTCCCTTAGGGGGAGATTATTAGGAACACGAAAAGTGTTGGTCACTTCCATTATATCTTTAGATAGCTCGTAAAGTAATATTTGGAAACTAGATAGGCTAGCTTAGGAAAAGCCCATGGAAAGCCCATAGACTTAGCCCATTGGCCGGCCATATCAAGTGTATAAATACCCTATCCACACATGGAGAGGGTGTTGCTTGGTTGTTTATCTCACATAATCTAACATTCCATTTTCTCTTTTACTTTCTCTCACTAGAAGCATCCTCCCAACCCCTTTCTCTCTTTAGTTTTCTTCATAGTTCCTTGTGTGTTATAGATTACTAGATTCTACATTCTATCAATATTTTGGTTAACTAAATTAAGTCAATTTAAACTATGTTAATTTTAATTTATGTTAAACCTATACTAAACCTAGTTCTAATGGATAAAGGGGGGGGGGGGGGTTCAGTCTGTGAGACTGGCACATGTTTGGTGGTGACTTAAATCAATTTAAAACACAATAACACACGCAAGCAGATAATCAAAAGATGAAGAGCGATCTAGCCAATTATAAGAAAACCGTATTAACCATGATTAATCCAATTAAAATACAGGTTTGTTTATTTTAGTGAAATGAGTGCTTATCTCGAGGCGGTATATCATTCTAAGATTTAGGCGGTACTTCTTCCTAAAACCTAGACACGTAGAATTCTGTCAAAATTAAACGCATCCGCATAAAGCATCCTATTTGCTGATTATAATCTATCTTAGGAGATTAATAATGGTGATCTTATTAAACCCTAGCTCATGGAGACTTTACCCACTTACTGCTTAACGGCTCTTTATATACTAGTAGTCCACTGTCCAAGTCTTTACCAAAGAAATTAGTATGCTATTTGTTGATCTCAGGTCATCTGCTAGTCCAACATGTTCACATAAACCAATGGTAAAGATAGGTCAGTATTTGTGATCCTATTACTCTAGATATATAAATTGCGAATATGGAGAGCCATCTCGACATCTAGCTAACTTGGTCGGTATCACAAGACCCAGTTGAATGATATGTCACATATTTAAGCACATAAACAAGTATTAATTGATAAACATAATCAACAACCAACGATAAATTAAGCAAACGATATAAACCAACCAAACATTTAAATCATGGCTAATACCCAAGGGTATTAGCCCTTAACCATTGTAATTAATACAAGAATAATCAATCAACCAAGGTAAACTAACCAAGTTAAACGAATGATACCAATAATCGAAGGATTATAAGAGTATAGGTGATTACAAGGTGTTTCCTATGGAATTAGTAGCTTTGCTTGACTTCTTCTGCTCTTCTTATCTTTTGAAAATCGACTTTAGTGGTTATGGTATCAAAAATATGATCAAGCACACCTAAGACTTGTTTTAGGTTTTCTATTTATAGTGTCTGGAATTTTGTCGATACGCCGTATTGGTTGAGGTTAATACGACGTATTAGGGGTTTATTGGAGTAGGACCACGTTCAATATCTTTTAGAATATTTAATTACTCAAAATAGAATACGGCGTATAGAAGTCTTCTGGATACGGCGTATAGGTCTTTGTTCTTTGTGGTTTCTTAAGAAGTGCAGGCATAGATACGCCGTATATTCCTTGATGGATACGGCGTATATAATGTCATAACAATATTCTTTAGATTTCTTCGTTTAAGCTCCAAAATGCGTGCCTTTTAGCTAATATTCACAAAGTACTCCATAATTACTGCAATTCTCAAATATAAACGATTAAGTACCAATTCATGCAATAGTTATATAAAATGGGTAAGAAACATGGGATAAATGATGCTATAAAAGTAATGTTATTTGATGTCATCAAATATCCCCCCACTTGAATCCTACTTGTCCTCAAGTAGTCTTTAGAAATTTATGAAAATATATCCCAAAGGCTTTTTCCATTCAGCATTTGTTCGCTCAATTACCGGTACACAACCAAACACCTCATGAAATAGGAAGATGAAAACACTCGATCAAATCACTCAACTAATCTATGTGGTAACATGTAAATAATTCTCTCAATTGCTCTATCGTGATGAGTATTCTATCATAGACTTGGCAAAGATACACATCTCCACCACTAAAGCTAAGGAGTAACAAGTTTATAAAGGTAAATTGGGTTTAAAATGCTTAAAGGGTTTGATCACTCTTTCCAATCTCTACTGATACCAATATTCCTAAAAAGGTGACAAAATCACACATACACACCCATAACGATGGGATAGACACATATGACTGCATTCGAACCTTAACTCGAATAAGATAAAGAATAGGACTAGTAGTCTTTACCAAAAGTCATAAACCAACAATGGCGACAAACCACATATACACATCCATAACGATGGAATAGACGTACATGATTGCATTCAATTCCCTCACTCGAGTAAAACCAAGGGTTAGGATGAAGAGTGATATAAGGTATGCATCTTCTAATCTTTCACCAAAAAGTAATAAACTAACAAGGCGAACAAAATCACACATACATGGTCATAACAACGGAATAGACATATGTGATTGCTCGCATCCTCATTCGAATAAGACCTAAGGGTTAGGGATTAGGAAAGGGAAACAATTATTGGTAGATAAAAAATTTACAAAACAAATAGATTAATCCAAACAAATAAGGTACAAGTTGCTAGATACTTTCCCGACTGTTCCCATGATAAAGATACATAAATATATACATAAACGTCTTGGTCATAAATCGACAAAAACAACCTTAGTTGGCATTCCCGTAACGGTCAACTCCCTAATCATCCATACTATACATAATTTTACAAAATCAAGTGGCGATCTACCACTTTATACAAAACTATACATCGTTGATTTATAATCACGTATCAACGAATAATCGATCCTTCAATTAATACAATCGGTTTAAGCTTTAACGAACCAACTAAATCCATAATTTCCTCTTCTTTTTTGTAGCAATTTTCTAATTTTTCCATTTTTTTCAACATAAATGATACACTACTAATCTCGGTGTAGTTTCACCATCCTCGCGATCATAATAACTTCGGATAATTTATTCCATATTCTTCATACTCAGATATACCAATAATTGTAAAAGTAGTAAAAATACATGAGTTTACATTCCCATTGCAATGTGCAATTTTCCCAATCATACTAGAGATAGAAAATGACACAAGACACAGGAAATACATACTTTACACTAAAGAAACAAGCAACTGATAAATGGACTTAATCTAACAGAGTAGGCTAAGGTGTAAGGGTGTAACAAAATAAATAGTTGGTAAAAACAAGAATAGTTAAACAGTTTTTTCTATGGGAATCTTACTCTTAAAATTAGAGTAAACAAGGGATTTATACGAGGGTTAACTAACCGGTGTGGTTAGTTAATAACATAACATATATAGGCTTTTTGGGTGTAATCCTAGAAATTTACCAATTTAAACAAGTTACTCCATCTAAATCCATGGTACTTATTATTATGGTCTCGAATAGATATACCAAGCCAAGTTCTAAAGTCTACAACATCACTGGCACACTCATATTTTTGTGAGATTTTGGGTAAACATTTGGAAAGAATAAGGCTGAATCCTCATAATATCTAATAAGGGTTTTTGTGTGCAGGTTATGTAACCACTAATTTCACAAAAGTATGCTTTGAAAAAAAAAATTCAAGCATATTAATGTGAAAAATTAGGATAAGTAGCGTTCTAATTCTCATCCCCCCACTTAAATTATATAACGCCCTCATTGTATAAACATAATAGTTAAAAACGGGAAATAAAATAATTAGAATGAGTAACTCCCCTGATATTTGCTCGGTATGATTCTCCCTGTTGAGTTTATGAGCAAGAATGTGTGTTGTAAATGTGTCTGGATTCCAGCATGACTACAACACACATAAGATATTAGATTATAGATACTTCACCAACGTTGTCGAGTTCTTTCCATTGAGGTCCTGTGTAAGATATAAGAAAACCATGCAAACCTATCTCGGGTATTCTATGGTTAATAAAAATAAATAAAAACTAAAAACTATACAAGAAGTCGATACACCGTATCCCAAAACCAGGATACGCCGTATTGAAACCTCTAAAAAGTATATGAATATGGGTCAGTCTGCCAAATACGCCGTATCATATAATGAATACGCCGTATAGACAGAACTGACAATAATGTTTTAAATGCATAAAAATAAAGGACTGATAACGTCCAGACATTCAATATGCCGTATGGTGTGGAGCGGATACGTCGTATTGAAGTCTGGGAAGACAGACTCGAAAAAAATAATTAAAAACAGTCTAGGTTGTCTCCCGGGAAGCACTTTTCTTTAAATCAAAGTCTTTAAGTTAGACTTTTATTCAGCCTCCATTACTCCATCTCATGCACGCTTATGTGCCCGCATGTCAGCCATTCTTCAACCTTTGCATCTTGAATAAATTCGGGGCCTAGATTCAAAACTCCTTTATAGAAACCCTTCAGCTTTTGGTATGTGTGTGAGATTCCATTCATCTTATCTTGTTCACTTACCTTGAATAATGGCGGGATCTTGTTGCATTTTTCATTAGTGAGGTGTTTGAACCTTGGGTTTGACCGCACCATTTGGTAAGTTACACTATCATCCCCATCGCGGATGGTAATGATTCCATCAAACCTTCTAGCCTCCACACACGAAGCCTTGCAAAAAGGTTCTCCAACTATCACATCTCCCATTCCTTCATCAAGATAAGAATCCATATCTTCCATAACTGTAAAATTAGTAATAACATAAAAGTTTCCAATAAAAATAGGTGCATTAACGAAGTTTCCTAATTTATTCCTCCTATTGAATTCAATTTTGTCTTTTATTATCGAGTTATAAAACTTTTTAGACATCACATTAATAGGCAAAATTAGGAGGAAATTAGCGTGTACATACTTAAAACCCATCATGCACGAAAACTTTAAGTTGTAGGCACAGTCAATATGGATTCTCCTATCAAAGTCATAATTACTAGGGTAATCATCCAATCCACCAATGAAATCATACCTATTTTTGACTATATCCATCATGGGCTCATTAACAACCTCACCTTCCTCAATGGTGGGTTCTAAATCATCACTCGATTTCTTCTAAGCCCTAGTGGTTCATTTAAATTGATCAATTCAATATAATCTCCATATGATGGGTCAAACGATCTATTTAATATCAAGGTTTCTCCCATTAACATGGCTTCCAAATCAAGGTCCATCCTTTCTCTTAAGCTTAACATGTAGACCCTCTTAATTAAACTACTAGCAGGTATAACACTTTTAAAAATAATTTTCCCATCCCCTACCCTCAAAGTAATCTTTCTTTTAAACACATCAACCTTAGCATGGGTGGTAGACAAAAACAATCTTCCAAGGATCAAGGGCACATTGACATCCTCAGGCATATCTAGAATGATGAAGTCTATAAGGAAAACAAACTTACCAATCCCTACTAGTACATTTTCAGCAATTCCCTTGGGATGTTTCACTGTTATATTTGCTAATTCAACAGTCAACTTAGTATGAGATAATTCGCCTAAACCTAGATTGAGGTAGGTTAAGAGAGGCATGACACTTACGCTAGCTCCTAAGTCAGCAAAGGCTTTTTCAAAACAAACATTATTAATATAGCAGGGTAAAGTAAAACTTCCTGGGTCTTTCTCCTTTCGAGGTAGGGTATCGTTGCGAAGTGTAGTTCCGATTGAATGGGCATCCAAATCTTTCAGTCCATATGATCCATTCTCTTCATCATAGCAATCATCATATAAACGACTAGGAAAGGGAATAGTCGCTTGTCTTGGCTTGAAAATCAGCTTACTATTCTGTTAGGCCGATATGTCGTATCGGGTGGATCCTATACGGCATATCAGGATCGTATAAGTTTCAACTGTAGTCGAGATTGAGTTAACATGATCTCTTAGGTTCATTTCAGTTGAGCTAGGTAAACTTCCAGATCCCTTTTCTTGTAGAACCTTGCTCATTTGCTTGATTTGAATCTCTAAAGCCTTGATAGAGGCTCCTTAGTTTCTGATAGCAGCGTCTGTGGAAGCTTAAATTTCCTTGATCAGGTTGGAGTTTTCTTCATGTCTTTTTGCTGATTCATTCATAAACTTTCTTAGTGATTCTTCCATTGATTGTCTTCGCTCTTGATATGAAGGGTTTGCATTATTCCTTTGGTAGAATCCCATAGCTGCTGCTCTATATTGCCCTCCTTGTTGGAAAGGTACACCAAATTGAGTATATGATGCGGTTGTCGTAAAGACTTCAATAAGAAGTTTTATAACTCCCTAGGCGGTGCACCTAACCGTTGTAGTGTAGTATAGGCAAGACTCAGGGGTTGTTATTGTTCTCTAGGGGAATAGGTTAGGAAGGCTTGATCAGAATCTAACAGAGGTCTACGGGGTTGAGAGAAAATTCTTTTTGTATTTTTATTTTATAGAAAGCAGGTAAAATCATGGTTTGAGAGGTTAGTTTGATTAAACTAATAATTAATAAAATAAATCTAAACTACTTTGGTGATAACTATATGATAAATGAACGTATTTACTTAATCATGCACTATTCCTCATATTGCTTCTCCTAATCTTGTTTCTTTGTCACACTTATGATGATTTGTGTAAGTATTTCCTAAGTCATGAACGAGTTACACGAACCCATCGTCTATTCAATATTCCGTTAAGGCAACGCACAAGTAAGGTAGTATGGAGACTATTACAAGGCCCCTAAGAGTATATTAAATGCAATTGAAATATCTTAAGAGGTATCGACCATATTAGGGGTAAGATAGTATGAAGACTGTTACCGATGGTATCCTTTCTACACACTCGCGTTTCCCTAGATATATATGCCAATTTAATATCTTATGGCTAGTTTTCTAAAGCCTAACACGCACATCCATCATAAGAAGCAACATTAAAAGGATCTACAATATAAGTTTCATGCAATCATAAGTAAATACTAATCGATCTAGCCTTGCATGTCTAATAAAGGAGAAGAATAAGAATCTATCACAAAACACATAGACATATGAAGTGATAAAGGATAAATGAACTTCACTTGATTAAATCATGCAGTTGAGGCTATTACAAGAGGGTTTTGACACCCTAAAAATGAGCCTAAAGGCTGCCAAATTCGTCTTTTAAAACTAGGGTTCGTCTGCCAAAAGTTACACACTAAAACCCTAAAAATAGATTTGTATATATAAGAAAACAAGCGCGACGGCGTCGCTTTATGTTTTTTACGCCGTCATGCCGCAATGGTCTTCTAGGGCTTTTTAAGTCGGCTTCGTTCTGATGTCGTCTAGAATCCCATGACGCCGTCACTTGATAACTTTGACGCCGTCACTTGTAGTTTGCGACGCCGTCTCCACGCAATGTATGCTTTTCTTCAAAATAGTTGGTGTAGAGTCGTAGTCTTGTCCGTTTCTTCTCCAATTGAGCCCAAGTGACGTGTATTTCCTCCAAATGCCATCCAAATGCTAAAAACACATAAACGAACAATTAAGCACATAATTTGGGCATATTTGCATGATTTAGGGGGTTAAATGACCCCGAAAAAGTGCATAAAATAACACCACATCAAATACCTCTACACTTGGGGTTTGCTTGTCCTCAAGAAAATGGATTTTCTACCTAGACAATAGCAATATTGGGGGGCATTTAACCTACTTTTTAAAATCAGTTTACGACACAACCTTCTAGACGTCATAATTAAAAGTACGGAAAGAATATACTAGCACCTTACATAAGTGTTTGAGATTCTCTCTTTCTCTCGGGTGTATAATAAATTATAACAACTATAGGAAAAAAATTAACACTCATTACCTGTCATAGCATATAAATTACCATAGGCTTGATAACAGATCAAACCTCTACCGCTAGGCGCAAGTATTAATCATTACTATCAAAGAGGTCTTTTAAGGGTTGTGGGGTGTAGGTGTAAGACAACATAAATGGAAAACGAATTAGACGGGATATATTTGGGGTGGCTTTTTGGGTGAATTTGGGGTAAAAGGGTTAGCTAATTATTTATAAGAATACACGCTAGTAGGGTTGCTAAGACAAATACTCACACAAAGATATACAAACTCTACACAACTCTACATCAATCTCTTTTCTTTTTCTTTTCTATTTTTCTCTTCTTTTTTAATCGAATATAATACATCATAAGTTAGGGTTTATAACACACTCCTAAACTTGAGTTTTAGAATTCATAATTACAATATAACTAATGACTCGAATTGTGGTGGATCGACATAACATGGAGCTTATTGAGCTCTATTAGGGGTAATAAATTACTTCTTCCTCAGTTCCTCATAAGATAAATACTACCATGAATCCCAATCGTTCCAAGACTGTATTTACAAGGATAAGGACTTAGCAACCGTGTAATCAAATAATTAACTTGGGTTAAAACAATTATGTACTAAAAGTGAGTACATACAAGGCAGGCTAAGGCAATTTAGGTGTAACAATTGGTTCAAGGGTGACAATGCTCTTCATTAATAGTCCAGATTAACCAGAAAATTACAAGAACCGTGAAAAAGGATAGGCTCAGAGGGGTGTACTAGGGGTATCCTACACTAAAAATGAGTGCATGGCAAGGGGGTGGGATAGTTATATGATCAAGGTGACCATCATAACAAATACAGGTTTAAAACATAGGTTAATCCTAGTGCCTTTTATCATTTAGCAAATCCTAATTCTCACTATGCTATCTTAGGATGCATCACAAAAACAAGTTCTAGAATTTAATACACTACCGGTATACTCATATAATTTTAAACCGATACCAGTATTCCAGAAAAGGCAACAAAATCATACATACACATCCGTAAAGACGGAATAGACACATATGACTGCATTCGAACCTTAACTTGAGAAAGCTAAAGGTATAAATTATCTTGGGTATTAAAAATGGATACCCGAATTCCTAAATATCTAAAGGCGAACCTCATATTTTTGGGGTGGAATTCTGAGGGTTTTTGTGCTAGTCATATAAATTCCTATCCATGAGACGCTATTAATACTCTGTTTTTGTCGGTGTGTGTCATAAATTTTTTTTTATTTGGGTCAAAATTACCGTCTATGCTATGTTTCGATATATTACCGATCATTTTAAGGAACAAGCAAATGGCAATTGAAGGAATAGTTTCTAAGGCTTATTCCCCCTACAATTAAGTTGAACATTGTCCCCAATGTTCTTAAAAGTACCCGTAAAACGAATAAAGGGAAAAGAAAACAACTAAAAGAAACTACTACTCCTTGGTTTGCTCAATAATGAAGAAGAAACATGCCATAACTGGTTAAATCGTCCTCCAAGAATCGTCATCTGAAAACTTCCCAAGAACTTCAAGCTTCTTCTCATTAAATATAACCTATAAATCAAATACAAGATGCAACTATACCAAGCATAAATCCAAGGGTGATTGATATACAACCTCATTAACTACGTTTAGACTTTATGAAAGCAATAAAGATAGGATGAATGTGTTAACATAATCGTGGTTTTCTGTAAGTTTTTAGGAAAATTACAAATTTCTGAAATTATACAAGATTAATTTCTCAAAATTAATTAAAAATCATTTTTTTTCTTGTAGCAGGCCTGGGGACGCCGTCAATATTAATCCTGACGCCGTCTCCAGGGTCCATAAAGAAATTTTTTCTTTTCTTCAAAATCCCTGTATGCAAGTTCCTGTTAGTTATTTCCTGCAAATTTTACTGCAAAAACTACAAAATTGGTTAACACAATCATATGATTCAAAACAAACACATGACACAAGACACACGACGCGAATTAAACTAAACTATTTATTTTATATGTTTGGAATGGTTCTTATAAATCAGATATTTTCCCCTACACTTATTTGATGCAAAATACCTTTGATTGTAATTAAGATAAAGTTAAAAACAAGCAAAGCATGATCACGAATGATTCAAACATATAAGAATAAACAATAAAGAGTAAAACACACGACACTCCAAGAATGCAAGAAATAAAAGATTGGGTTGCCTCCCAATAAGCGCTTGTTTTTGTTCGAGTCACGAGCCTGACTCTACGCTTATTTGACGCGTAAAAGGTAGGTATCCCCTACACTTAGAATTAAGTACGGGTGATAGTAGCGATACACACCATTTCAATGGAAGTATGCCATGTGGGGTAAAAGTGGTGTGTGAATGGTCAAGGGTTCTACTTCCTTCATCCTAAAACTACCAGAATCCTTTGGGTTGATGGGTGGATTTGAAGTTATAGAAAAATTATGACAAATAATTAGGATTATTTCATTTTTATGAAGATTGTGCTCTAACGATTCTTTATCCATTCTGGTTCCCATCATTTTTATCTCGACTTCATCTTCATCTTCGTACTCAAGCTTATTTTCCTCAAATGAATGAAGTATTTACATTTTGAGGTTGGAATTTAGGTGTTGGTGGGGGATTCTATAGATAGTGGGTTTAATCTTAGAAATCATCGAGACCCTATGCACCATGGTAGGCTTGAGTGTTTCAAGGGTTATGCTAGAGGTGTGAGTAGGAAGTCTACTGATCTTTTCTATTTTTGTGGAATGAACTTTTTGTGCCTCTATTTCGACCTTAAGGGTTGCTATTAAGCTATCTGCAAGCGTCTTTTGTTTTTCTCAAATATTCCTCTAATTGCCTAAATTGATCCTCCTCATCATTAATTAATTTCAATATTCGTCCCTCCTCCTAATAAGGTCTTTTAGGAAATGTGAATCCTACCTCATAATCTAATAGTACTTCACTCCTATTAAAGATTCTACCTTGTTAGGAACACGAAAGTGTCGGTCACTTCTATAGATAACTGTAGTTAGCTTGTTAAGTAAATTTTTGGAAACTTACTAGGATAGTTAGCTAAGGCCTATGAATAAACCCATGTTAGCCCAAGCCCACGATCCATTGTAAGTATATAAACACCTCTCCATGCCTTGAAGAAGTGGTTGGTTGTTCATTATTCACACACTTAATACATTTTTCTTTCATGTTTACTTTCTCTCTCTAAATTGTTTATCCAACCACTCTCTCTATCTCTAAAACAACTCTCTTCCTCTTTCAATGTATGTTAACTTGATTGTTTTATAATTGGTATCAAGACCTATGGAGTGGTGTATTTAGATATTGTGTTTGATAAAGTTTTCGTGTAGTTTTTCCTCTAATACCATTAGTCTTTTGATATTTTGATTTTTTTAAGCTTAAAATCCACACTAAAGGATCATCTACATAGGTAGCTTTGATCTAGTATCCTTAGATATAGGTGTGTGTACTTAGATTTATAGAAAAATCTCTTAGTTTTTTGTCATTTGTGTTCGTAAGATTTATAAAGGTCAAAATCTTGATTTTAAAATTTTTGGCTTAAAAACCTTAAAGTTTTCATTTTTCTTGTCCCTATAGGCTTAGTAACACTTTTGGTACAAAAATTTTTGGAAAACAATCGTCAAAAACGTGTCTTTTTGAGTTTTGAAAAGGCGGGTTTCGAGAAATAACCGAACTAGTAGTTTTCAGTGAGAACCGATCTAGTATTTTTTGTGAGTACCGATCTAGTTTTTCTTTAGTGATAACCGAACTAGTAGTTTTCAGTGAGAACCGATCTAGTATTTTTGTGAGTACCGATCTAGTTTTTTATTCAGTGATAAACGAACTAGTAGTTTTCAGTGAGAACCGATCTAGTATTTTTTAGTGAGAACCGATCTAGTATTTTTCAGTGAGTAGCGATCTAGTTTTCTTGAGTGATAACCGAACTAGTAGTTTTCAGTGAGAACCCGATTCTAGTGCATTTTCAGTGAGATTCCTACGAACTAGATATTTTAAGAGACAACTGATCTAGTCATCTCCAAGAGACAACCGATCTAGTCATCTCCAAGAGATAACCGATCTAGTCATCTCCAGAAGACAACCGAACTAGTCATCTTCAAAGACAACCGATCTAGTCATCTCCAAGAAGAAAACCGATCTAGTCATCTCCTGAAGACAACCGATCTAGTCAAAGTTTAATAGAAACCAAACTAAACAAATCTCAAGACTTAAAAGACAACCTTAATTTAAACACAATTTCTTTCTACTATCGTTCGATCCAATAATAATCTTTTAACATACAAATTTCTCAATGATGACTCTTGTTGACAAAGCAATTCTTTCGGGTGCTGACAATCGTTTACCTATGTTGGAAAAAGATATGTATGATTCTTGGAAAAGCAAAATGGAGCTATACATGATGAATAGACAACATGGACGAATGATCCTTGAATCTGTTGAAAATGGTCCACTCACCTGGCCTTCAATTAAGGAAAATAGATTGACTAGACTAAAGAAATATTCTGAGTTATCTGCTACGGAAACAATTCAAGCTGATTGTGATGTCTAGGAAACAAATATTATTCTCCAAGGACTACCACCATAGGTTTATGCATTGGTTAGCAATCATAAAGTCGCCAAGGAACTTTGGGAAAGAATTTAACTTCTCATGCAAGGAACTTTATTTACAAAACAGGAAAGAGAGTGTAAGCTTTATGATGAATTTGATAAGTTTTCTTATAAGAAGGGGGAAACACTAAGTGATTTCTACTTGAGATTTTCACTGCTACTCAATGACATGAACATCTACAATATGAAACTGGAACAATTTTAAGTGAACTCCAAGTTTTTGAATACTCTTCCTCCTGAGTGGAGCAAATTTGTGACAGATGTCAAACTGGTTTAGGATTTGCACACCACCAACATTGATAAGCTTCATGCGTACTTGGGATAACATGAATTTTATGCAGATGAAGTTCGTTTAATGCATGAACGCAACTCATATCCGGTTGCTTTGTTGCAAACCTATTAAGACCCAGTCTCCTTATCCAACTAATCAGCACTCATACCAAAACTCTCAATTTCAACTACAAGTTTTACCATACTAGTCTCCACAACATGGTTCACCTTATCAGTCTCAACAATACTCAAATAATCAATCATCAACACCTCTTTCAATCACTTATCCATCCAATAATTATCAATCATCAGTTCATCACAACGTTTATTCTCCACCATCATCCATCCCTCAATTGGAATATGCTCCCACGGTTAACCAACAATCTAACTTTCCCCAACTAGACTCAGGTCTAATTGTTCCAGTATTCTAGAAAGGTAATGATCCTATTGATGCCATCAATCACATGATGTCTTTCTTGACTGCTGTTGTCACTCCCTGTTATCCTACTACCAATAACCAACTGAGGAATTCGTCAAACCCTAGGCAACAAGCTACCATTAATGATGGGAGAGTGACCTTACAACCAATTCAGGGGAGACACACTTCTTTTGCTGCGGGTACTACAAGGACCTACACTCCAAGAGCAAGTAGAAGCAATTCTGGGAAACAAAGGATTGTTATTTGTTACAACTGCAAAGGGGAAGGACACATGTTCAAATAGTGCACTAAACCTAAGCAAAAACAAGATGATTCATGGTTTAAGGATAAAGTGTTGTTGGTACAAGCTCAAGCAAATGGTCAAATTCTACATGAGGAGGAACTAGCATTTTTGGCAGATCCAGGAATTGCAGAAGGTCAAGCCACACAGACTGTCATTACTAATAATGCTGCTTATCAAGTCGATGATTTGGATGCATATGACTCTGATTGTGATGAACTCAACATTTCCAAAGTTGCTCTCATGGAGAATTTGTCTCATTATGGTTCAGATGCTCTCACTGAGGTACATAATCATGATAATGTGAATAACAATATGATTAATCAAGCTATGGAGGCGATGCCGTCTTCTGAACAGTTGAATGTTGTGAATCATTCAAAGACTGAAATAACCAGTGATAGCAATATCATTCCTTATTCTCAGTATGTGATTGAATCACAACAGGCAGCTATTCAGAATTCTAACTCTTTTGCACAACAAGATGCACTGATATTATCTGTGATTGAACAACTGAAAACCCAAGTAGTTAATTGTACCAAGATAAATCTGGACAATAAAAGTGTCAATGATACTTTAACTGCTGAGCTTGAAAGATATAAGGAACAAGTTAAAGTTTTGAAAGAAGGACAAAATGTTGATTTAA
>BQNB010067825.1:0-34054 GCA_026074375.1 Tanacetum coccineum | reverse complement strand
CTTTATTTTTATGAAAACTACGTTTACAATGATTTTTATGAAAACAATATGATATTGATTGAGTGTCAAAACTATGTTTAAAATAATCTTTACATTTTCATAAGTTTGTTTTTGATAAATTTTATTATATGAAAAGTATGTTTAAAATGATTTATATTGGTAAAATGCGATACACTTTTTTTTATAACTATCTCTTGATTTTTTTATAAAAACCATGTTTAAAACGATTTTTTTAAAAAGATTATATTTAAGATGATTTTTTAATTATAAAATGATTTTTTTATTTAAAACGACTGTCTTTATTGTTTCAAAATGAATTTTTATAAAAACAGTATTTAGTTGGTTCTTTCGAGTAAAGTCGATTATTGGTATAAGAATTCTATCTCTCTCATTTATCAATCTTGAAACGTATTGCTATCCGTTATGTGTCCTTTTGTCGTGGTACGCTTGTTGATTCTTGTTTCGGTTGTCGTAAGGGACTTCTACAAGAAGTTTTACAACTCCCTAGGCAGTGTACCTAATCGTTGTAGTTCTATTTGCACATGTGAAACCTTATATATTTTTCTAGACTGATTGATATTCGTTGGTACCTATTCGATAGTTCGTAACCTTTAGATTCGTTTTGATATACAATTTATTCTACAAAGTCCTTTCTTCGTGGAAAAGCACCTGTGTTGTTCAAAAAGATGGATGGTTCATTTCGAATGTGCATAGACTATCGAGAGTTGCAAGCTGACCACCAAGAATCTCTATAGGATCGACGACTTGTTCGACTAGTTACAAGTTTGCATTATTTCACTAGATTAGATATTCGTTTCGGTTACCATTCAGTTAGAGACAGGAGAAGTATTCTCAAAGCGGGCATTTAGTAACGCGATATGGACACTTTGAGTTTACGGTTATGCCTTTTGAGGTTAACCAATGAATCAGTGGTTTTTATAGACTTAATGAACCGGGTTTGCAAACAGTACTTAGATAAGTTTGTCATCGTATTCATTGACGACATCTTGATCTACTCAAAAGACTAAGGAGGATCATGAGGTTTATTTGAAGTTGGTGTTGGAGCTGCTGAAGAAGGAGAGGTTGTATGTTAAGTTTCCAAGTGCGAGTTCTGGTTGCAAGAAGTGCATTTTCTCAGTCACGTGGTCAATCATAACGGTATTCACGTGGACCCAAGTAAGATTGAGGCAGTAAAGAATTGGAAAGCTCCTACGACGCCATCCGAGATACGATCATTTTTGGGGTTAGCTGGGTACTACCGACGTTTTATCGTGAACTCCTCTAAGATTGCTAAACCTCTTACTTCGTTGACACTAACTTAAAAGAATCAGAAGTATGAGTGGGCCAAGGAACAAGAGGAAAATTTTCAGACGTTGAAAGACAATTTGTGAAATGCACCAATATTTTCATTTCCTGATGGATCCAAAGAGTTTGTAGTTTACTGTAACGCGTCGAATCAAGGAGTAGGTTGTGTACTCATGCAAAGAGGCAAGCTAATCGCCTATGCATCACGACAATTGAAGATCCGTGAGAAGAATTATACAACACACAACCTAGAATTAGGAGCAGTAGTGTTTGCCCTTAAGACTTGGAGGCATTACTTGTACGGAACAAAGGGTGTCATCTATACGGATCATAAGGGTCTTCAACACATATTCGATCAGAAGGAGTTGAATATACGTCAAAGGATGTGGATTGAATTGTTTAATGATTTTGACAGTGAGATTCGTTACCATCCGAGAAAGGCGAATGTAGTGGCTGATGCATTAAGTAGAAAGGAGAGAGTGAAACTAAGACGAGTACGCGCAATGTCCATGACTATTAGTCAAGTGTTAAGGACAATATATTGGCTGCTCCAGGTGAGGCATCCAAGGTAGAGAACGCGATAGCAGAAATGCTGCGTAGCCTGGACCAACTAATGGAAAGGAAGGAAAATAGAGGTATGTATTTTATATGGGTTCCATTAATAGGTGATGTAAGGACATTAATTATGGACAAGGCTCATGCGTTAAGGTATTTGGTACATCCGGGAACGGATAAGACGTACTATGACCTTAGAGATATGTATGGTGGCCATGTATGAAGAAGGATATTGCTACCTATGTTAGCAATTGTTTGACTTGTTTAAAAGTGAATGTTGAAACATCAAAGACCTTCGGGTTTATTGCAACATCTAGAGATACCCGAGTGGAAATAGGATAGAAGAACTATAGACTATATTACAAGGTTGCTGATGTGCTGTCGTGTAGGGTCAATTATTTGATTATCAAGTTTTAAATTTATATTTAGCCGACAAACCTAAAACAACACTTTAACGAGCAGTGCACCCGGTCAAGATGGAGTTCGCGGTAAGTAGGGTGTCGAACATTAAGAGTGGAAAATTAATCTTATATTCTATCAGTATTTTAATTATTTTATTTACCGGTTAAACAAATGATATGTTCAGTTTGTCTAATGATATAGGGGTTTTTATTCAGCCTGAGAGATGGCCACAGGTTTGGTGGAACAAATACCATTCAATACAAAATAAACACAAAAGAGAAAAAGTAAGACGATAGAAAAGCGGGGACAAACCAATATGTTAGTAAACTATATTAGACCATATTAAATCGAGTTTAATGCTGGTTTGTTTGTTTTTAGTGCAAGATTTACTTATCTCGATACGCCGGGCATATAATTCTAAGATTAGGCGGGTACAATCATTATAAGACCTAGACATGATTAATCTGTCACAATTAATCGCAATCCGCTATAAAAGCATCCTTTAGTTTAGCATCCTTTAGTTTAATTATAATCTATCTTAGAGAATTAAAGCAGTGGTGATCCTGTTAAAACCCTAGCCCAACGGGACTTTACCCACTTATTGTTTGATGGTGTTTTATATACTGGTAGTCCACTATTCCAATCTTTATCAGTAAATTAAGAGCATGATCGTTGAAACATAAACGGGTCACCTACCGGTCCAACTAAGCTCATAGTTCAAAGACAAAGATAGAACGTTATTTGTGATCCTATTGGTCCAGACATATGAAACACGATATGGAGAGCTATCCCGGTATCTAGATTACTTGGTCCGTATCACTAGATCCAGCTGAATGATAGGTCGCATATTCAAACATATAAACAAGTATGAGGTGATAAACATAATTAAACAATCAACGATAAATTAAGAAATCAATTTTTAAAACAAACCAAACATTGAACTTTCATTAAGATGGCTAATACCCGAGGGTATTAGCCCACAACCATTATAATTATACAAGCGTAATCAAACAATTGAAAATCGAACGATTAAGAGAGTAAAAATTACACGATGTCTTCTATGGATTCGTGATCAATGCTTGACCTTGGTGGCTGATCTTCTCTTCTAAAATTCGTCTTTAGTAAGTATGGTATAAAGAATATGATATTGCACACTGAAAACTCGTTTTTGAGTCTTCTATTTATAGTGTCTGAAAAATACTCGATACGCCGTATCCAGCAAAGTCAATATGGTGTATTGGGCGGATTCCTTGGAGTGCGCGCTATGTTCATAATAAATCTTTGATATCATTCTCAATTTACTTGATTTACTATATCTTATTATCTTCATGGATATGATGTATGCAGACAGAGTGAATACGCCGTATTGGGAATTGGTCAAACGCGTTTTCTTGTGAAGCCTTGGCGCAGATACGCTGTATCTATTTAGTTGGATACGGCGTATTGATGAAATTTCAGCAATCTTCAAATATCTTCGTTTTAGCTCCAAATTATGCGCCTTTTAGCTCGTCTTCACAAAACACTCCTGAATTACTGCATTTATCAACTTTGAAGCAATTAAGTACCAAATAATGCAATAATTAAATAAAAGTGGGCAAAACAGATGGGATAAATGATATAATAAAGTGACGTTATTTGATGTCATCAAATATCCCCCCACTTAAATCCTACTTGTCCTCAAGTAGACTTTAGAAAAAGTTTCAGTTTATGAAAATGTGTCCTATCCGAAGTTGAGGATTTTCTGTTTAAGCATCGTTTTGTCCTAATCACTTGTACATAACCAAGCTCCTCACGAAATATGGAAATGAAAACACTTAGATCACTCAACTAATATAGGGTGCAACATTTAAGTAGTACGCTCAATTGCTCGGTCGTGATTAGCTTCGTATCATAGGCTTGGCAAGGATACATATCTCCACCGCTAAAGCTAAGGAAGAACAAGTCAAAAGCTAAATTGGGTTAAGAAGGCTTATGGTTAATCATTCAACAATCTTTCACCATAAGTACCACACCAACAAGGCAGCTGTATCGTACATACACGGCCGTAACGATGGAATAGACATATACAATCCAAACACATCCCTGTTCGTGTTTAACCAGCGGTTAGGATGAAGAATGATATAGGGTAGGGAGCTTCTAACTTTCACCGAAAGTCGTCATCCAACAAGGCAGATGAGACATGCATACATGGCCGTAATGACGGAATAGACATGCATGCTCGAACAAGTCCACGTTCGAGTAGACACTAAGGTTAGTTGCTAGGAAACGGAAGTAAAATGGGTGTTAAGTAAAATTCACGAAGCAAATAGATTAAGCCAGCAAATAAGGTACGGTTGCTAGTAACTTTTCCCCCGACCGTTCCATGACAAAGACTCGAACATATAGACAAATGCCTCGATCACAAAAATGAAAAAGACAACCTAAGTTGGCGTTTCCATAACAGTCAACTTCCCTTACATCCCGCTCTTACAGACTTTTACATAAGTGGTGATATCGGCCACTTTTTACAAGACTTTACATCGTTGATTTTTGTAACGTATCAACGAATAATCGATCCTTCCAAGTGATTCCTTCGGTATAACTTCTTTTGAACCGACTATTTTTCTTCCATCTTTTTTTCTCTTTTTTTGAACAATACATCATAAATCTCGGTTTGGTTTCACCGTCTTCACTATCATAATTCATCTGGATAATCTTTTCCTTGTAAAACTTCTTCTTCGGACATGATTCATAATCGCGAAAGTAGCGAAACTTACGAGTTACATATCTTTCCTATTGCATTGTGCAATTTCCCGACCATTACAGAGATAGAAAAATTTTACTTTGACACAGGAAATACAAGACTTTGCACGAAAGCAACTAGCAACATTGGTAAAATAGGCTTAATCTACATGGTAGGCTAAGGTGCAAAGGTGTAACGAAACATATAATATGGTGTAAAAAAAGAAAGGAATGGCTCAACAGGTTGTCCTTGGGGATTTTACTCTAAAAATGAGAGTAATCAAGGGTTACACGGGAGTTTAACTAACCAGTGTGGATAGTTAATTTTACGACATGTAGGCTATTTGGTTAAATCCTAGAAATTAATTTGTTGAACATGTTCTTTCATCTAAATCCATAGTACTAATCATGGCGGTCTTGAGTGATATACCAGGCCAAGTTCTAAAGTCCACTACATCACCGGCACACTCATAATTTTGTGGAATTTTAGTAGACAATTGGAAATGGAATAGGCTTAATTCTTATAATATGTATCAAGGGCTATAGTGTGCTAGGTAATGTAACTAGTGTTTTTTACAAAACTCATGCTAAAAAAATAATTTTTGGCCATTTTTAAGCACTTTACATGTTATTTTGTAAAAAAGAAGACAAGAACGTTCTAATTCTCCATCCCCCACTTAAATTATACAACGTCCTCGTTGTATAGATAAAATAAATAATAAGGAAGAATATAATTAGAACAGAAAACTCCCTGATGTGATAATTCTCCAAGATGAGTCCTTGAGCAAAAAGTGTGTTGACTAGGGCTTAAGCATTCCCGGATAAGTTCAACACATGTCTTTTTCCGCATATACCATATCATAGTTTAAGCAAGGTCCTGTATAAAAGATTAGAAGGCAAGTGCAAATTCTATCTCGCTACAATGGTACAAGAAAACAATTAAACACACAACTGTACAGGGATCAATACGTCGTATCCCAAACCCTAGGATACGCCGTATTGTTTCTGTAGAAACAATTAAATTACTAGAAATTAAATATTAAGTTTTAAAAACTGATAACGTCCAGACAGCTCTATACGCCGTATCCAGAGGGGTTTGATACACCGTATAGAGTGTCTGGGAAGACAGACTCGTGCAAATAATTAAAATGCAATAAACAATTAAAATGTCCGGGTTGTCTCCCGGGAAGCACTTTTGTTTCAGCTGGTCTTTAAGTTTGACCTTTTTCCTTTTCAACACCCTTCTTACGTGTCGAGCTCTATGAATTCGTTATCATCCATGTTGAAATTTCTATCGTGGTATTTTTTCAACCTATGTCTGTTGACCTTAAAGCTTGAACCATCATTGTCGGTGATTTCGACTGCTCCATAAGGGTACATGGTTTTAACTATGAAAGGACCAGTCCATTTCGATTTGAGTTTTCCTGGGTGCAACTTTAAACGCGAGTTAAACAACAAGACTTTTTCTCCATTCTTAAAATCCTTATCTCCGCGGAACCTAAAGTCGTGCCATTTCTTAATTCTTCCTTGTAGATTCAAGTATTCTCATACGCTCCATCTCGTAACTCCATTAAGCTCCATGAAACGGTTTTTTGCAGCTGCCGTGAGATCTATATTACATTGTTTAACTGCCTAGTATGCTTTATATTCAATCTTAACTGATAGATGGCAAGCTTTTTCATAAACCATCCTAAACGGGGTACATCCTATCGGTGTCTTGTAGGCGGTCCTGAAGGCCCATAGTGCATCGTTGAGTTTTTTAGACCAATCCTTTGGGTTACATCCGACCGATCTTTCCGAAATACGTTTGATAGCTCTGTTGGTGACTTTAGTTTGGCCATTAGTTTGAGGGTGGTATGTTGTTGATATTCTATGAGTCACCCCGTATCTAAGCAAAGCTTTTTCAAGTTGGAAGTTACAAAAATATGTTCCCCTATCACTGATTAAGGCTTTAGGAACTCCAAATCTGGCAAACAACCCTTTTAAGAATTTTACCACTACACGAGCATTATTTATAGGTAGGGCCTAAGCTTCAACCCATTTAAACCTGTAATCAATCACAACTAGGATATACTTGTTACCCCTTGAGTCAGGAAATGGTCCCATAAAGTCTAGTCCCCAAATGTCGAAGACCTCACAAACTTGAATATTGTTTTGAGGCATCTCGTTCCGTGATGAAATGTCCCCTGATGATTTCTGACATGTGTCGCACTTCATTACATAGTCTTTAACATCCTTAAAGATACTGGGCTAATAGAATCCTGCTTTATAAACTTTTCTTCCTATAAATGAAGCACTATGATGTCCCCCTGTTGGACCAGAATGGCAGTGATCCAAAATTTCAAGTATTTCACATCCAGCGACGCACCTTCTCATTACATTGTCCGAACATAATCTAAATGCGTATGGTTCGTCCCAAAAATAATTCTTCACTTGAGAGAAGAACTATTTTTTCTATTTCGATGTCCATTTGGGAGGTACCACTTTTTCGACAATGTAGTTGACGTAATATGCGTACCATGGCTTTTAGTCATTTAGCTTGGATTTTAATATCATCAAATGCTCATCGGGAAATTTGTCTTCGATTTCTTCTTTGGCTAATTCCCCTATATTCGGATTCTCGAGTCTTGATAGGTAATCACAGCCAAGTTTTCTGCTCCTTTTTTTATCTTTTATCTTGATATTGAATCCTTGAAGAAGCAAAAACCCATCTGATAAGTCTTGGTTTGGCATCCTGTTTGCTGAACAAATACTTTAAAGCAGAGTGATCAGTGTAGACTATAGTTTTTGATAAAATGAGATAAGGGCGGAATTTGTCAAACGAGAATACAACTGCTAGAAGTTCCTTTTCGGTGGTGGTGTAATGTGCTTGGGCATCGTTTAAAGTTTTGCTAGCATAATAGATAGGTTTGAATTTTCCGTCTATTCTTTGTCCTAAGACTGCCCCTACTGCAAAATCACTGGCTTCACACATTAATTCGAAAGGCATACTCCAATCTGGAGATATTATGATAGGTGCGGTGGTCAATCTTTCTTTTAGTTTATTAAATGCCTTTTTACAATCTTCGGAAAAATTGAACTTAGCATCTTTCATTAAAAGCTGGGTCATTAGTTTGGAAATCATGGAAAAATCTTTTATGAATCTGCGATAAAACCCAGCGTGCCCCAAGAAACTTCTAACGCCCTTCACATTTGTGGGATAAGGTAATTTGGCAATTACATCGATTTTAGCTTTGTTAACCTCGATTCCTTTCCCAGATATTTTATGCCCCAAAACAATACCTTCGTTTACCATAAAATGACATTTTTCCCAGTTTAGCACAAGGTTGGTCTCTTCACATCTGCCGAGCATTTTATCTAAATTATTAAGACACTGGTCAAAGGAATTACCAAATACTGAGAAATCGTCCATAAAAACTTCTATGAAATCTTCTACCGTGTCATGAAATATTGTCGTCATGCACCTTTGAAAAGTTGTTGGAGCGTTGCATAATCCGAACGTCATCCTCCTGTAGGCAAAAGTCCCATAAGGACAGGTGAAGGTTGTCTTCTCTTGATCTTCTGGTGCGATTGGGATTTGGAAGAATCTTGAAAATCCATCAAGAAAACAATAATACTCATTTCCAGATAATCGCTCTAGCATTTGATCGATAAAAGGGAGTGGAAAATGATCTTTTCGCGATGCCTCATTTAATTTACGATAGTCGATGCACACGCGTCATCCTGTTACTAGTCGAGATGGTATTAACTCGTTGTTGTCGTTTAACACTACGGTTATTCCTCCTTTTTTAGGGACAACATGAATGGGGCTTACCCAAGGACTATCTGAGATAGGGTAAATTAGCCCTGAATCAAGTAACCTAACGATCTCGTCTTTAACCACATCTTGGACTTTCGGATTTAGACGTCTCTGAGGTTGGATGACAGGCTTGAAGCTTTCTTCCATTAAAATTTTGTGAGTGCAAAACGACGGGCTTATTCCCTTGATGTCTGACATCTTCCAAGCGATTGCTCCCTTTCTTTTTTCAAGAACCCGTAAAAGTAAAGTTTTCTCTTTTTTCGTTAGTTTAGAAGAAATAATCACTGGACAAGTTTCATCTCCTTTCAAGTAAGTGTACTCTAAGTGAGAAGGCAAGTCTTTGAGTTCTGGTTTCTTTTCGTCAATTTCAACAGCACTAGCGGAATAGAGATGCTCGCTTAGCATTTCTTCTTGTTCTTGTGTTTCTTGTGGATACGGCGTATTAATATGATCAATACGCCATATGGGTATCTCAGAGTTAGGCCCATGATTTTCAGAATCGGGTCGATTGAAGTTATCTTCCAGGTTGTCATTTTCCAGTCGTTCTTGGGCTGTTGATTGTATGACTGCGTCCAGATCGTCAATCCCGTAACATTCATCGTCCTCCGTACGAGGTTTTTTCATTGATTGGTCGACATTAAAAATCACTTCCTCGCTTCCAACCCTGAGTGTTATTTTTTTGTTAAATACATCAATCATGGCTCGGGCGGTTGCTAGAAATGGTCTTCCCAAGATTATCAGAATTCTAGAGTCTTCCTGCATATCCAGTATAACAAAATCAATAGGGAGGACGAATTTATCAATCTTTATGAGCACATCATCTGCTATTCCCCGCGGATACTTAATGGATCTGTCTGCTAGTTCCAAGCTCATTCTTGTTGGTTTTGGTTCCCCTAAGCCTAGTTTCTCGTACATCCTGTAAGGCATTAGGCTTATACTAGCTCCCAAGTCTGCTAAAGCATTATCAATATGTAAATGCCCGATATCGCACGGTATAGTAAAGCTTCCTGGGTCTTCCTCTTTAGATGGGAGTTTATTCAACAAGACTGCAGAGCATCTTTCATTCATCGTTACGGTACAGGCTTCCTCTAATCTTGCTTTGTTTGATAGTAAACCTTTTAGAAACTTAGCGTACTTCGGCATTTGTGCAAGAGCTTCGGTGAATAGGATATTTATATGGAGTTGTTTAAGATTTTCTAGGAATTTTCTTTGTTAGGCTTCCTCTTTTTCCTTTCTCAATCGGTGGGGAAAAGGTATTGATAATGGTTGCAGTTCGTTAGTTTGGTTTTTTTAGGTTCGGTTTTGGTGGGGATTTCATCTAGAGTTATTGGTTCATTGTGATGGGGTAACGGGTGTTTATTGGTATTCGAGTTGTCGCCAATGGGTTCGGTTGTGGATTTTCCTCCTCTAGTGGTTACTCCTTTGGCCTCACATCCTACCATTTGGGCTTTATTGATTGCCCTCAACAGCCCGTATATTTCGAATTTAAGCTCACTTAGTGAGTTGTTTCTTTCTTTAAGGAGGAGCTCATTGGTTGTTCTGAATTCTCTAATGAATGCATCCTATTTCTCGTGTTCCCGTTTTCCTTCCTTAATGAATTTATTCACAATTTCTTCCATTGTTAATCTTCTTTTAGGATAAGGAAACTGGAATGGGTCGAGCAATGTCCCCGTCATGAAAGACATAATTCAAAGTAAAGCTTTTCTAACAGAATTAAGTTTACAGGAATTTTAGCGAGCTGCTGTCGATACGCCGTATATGGGTGAATGAATACAGCGTATGGTCAGCAAAACTTGATATGTTGTATCTGAAACAGAGAACTGAGTACGCCATATTCAACTGGTGGATACGACGTATCAGGAGATCAGACAGAACACAATACTATTTAAAACAATTAAATGCGGGAATTGAAACAAACAATTTAAACACACAAAGCGAATAAATACAAACAGAATTTAAATAATTAGATTACACTAAAATAATTTAATTAAAGGTTAGAAATACTGATAAGAATAAGGTTTAATTATTTCACTCCTCGGCAACGGCGCCAAAAACCTGATGTGCTGTCGTGTAGGGTCAATTATTTGATTATCAAGTTTTAAATTTATATTTAGCCGACAAACCTAAAACAACACTTTAACGAGCAGTGTACCCGGTCAAGATGGAGTTCGCGGTAAGTAGGGTGTCGAACACTAAGAGTGGAAAATTAATCCTAAATTCTATCAGTATTTTAATTAGTTTATTTACCGGTTAAACCTATGCTATGTACGTTGTCTAATGATATGGGGATTTTTCAGCCTGAGAGACTGGCACAGGTTTGGTGGAAACAAATACCAATTCAATACACAATAAACACAAAAGAAGAAAATTAGAAGATAGAAAAGCGGTACAAGCCAAATGATATAAAACTGTATTAGCCATATTAAATCCGGTTCAATGCTCATATTAAATCTGGTTCAATGCTGGTTTGTTTGTTTTAGTGCAATGATTTACTTATCTCGAAGCGGCATATCATTCTTAAGACTTAGGCAGGACATCATCCTAAGACCTAGACACGATTAATCCTGTCACAATTAAACGCATCCGCATAAAGCATCCTTTAGTTTAATTATAATCTATCTTAGAGAATTAAAGCAGTGGTGATCCTGTTAAAACCCTAGCCCAACGGGACTTTACCCACTTATTGTTTGATGGTGTTTTATATACTGGTAGTCCACTATTCCAATCTTTATCAGTAAATTAAGAGCATGATTGCTGAAACATAAACGGGTCACCTACCGGTCCAACTAAGCTCATAATTCAAAGACAAAGACAGAACGTTATTTGTGATCCTATTGGTCCAGTAATATGAAACACGATATGGAGAGCTATCCCGGTATCTAGATTACTTGGTCCGTATCACTAGATCCAGTTGAATGATAGGTCGCATATTCAAACACATAAACAAGTATGAGGTGATAAACATAATTAAACAATCAACGATAAATTAAGAAATCGATTTTAAAACAAACCAAACATTGAACTTTCATTAAGATGGCTAATACCCGAGGGTATTAGCCCACAACCATTGTAATTATACAAGCGTAATCAAACAATTATTAAAATCGAACAATTAAGAGAGTAAAAATTACACGATGTCTTCTATCGAGTCGTGATAAATGCTTGACCTTGGTGGCTGATCTTATCTTCTAAAATTCGTCTTTTAGTAAGTATGGTATAAAGAATATGATATTGCACATCGAAAACTCATTTTTGAGTCTTCTATTTATAGTGTCTGAAAAAGACTCGATACGCCATATCTGGCAAGGTCAATACGGCGTATTGGGTTGGATTCCTTAGAGTGCGCGCTACGTTCAAATCAATCAGTGATATCATTCCTAATTTACTTGATTTACCTACTTTAGAATAGTTAGCTTTATGGATACGTGAATGTTAGACAGCAAGGATTACTCCATATTGGGAATTGTCAAACGAGTTTTTTCTTGTAAAGTCTGGCGCAGAACGCCGTATCTCTTAGTTTGGATACGACATATTGGTGAAAATTTTAAAAATCTTCAATATTATCGTTTTAAGCTCAAATTATGCGCCTTATAGTATGTCTTCACAAACACTCATGAATTAACTGCAATTATCAACTTTAAATCAATTAATTACCAAATAATGCATAATTATATAAAAAGTGACCAAAACAGATAGACAATGATATAATAAAGTGACGTTATTTGAGATGTCATCAAATACTCCCCACATAATCCTTCTTTGTCCTCTGTAGACTTTAGAAAAAAGTTAGTTTATGAAAATTGACCCCAACCAGAAGTTGAAGATTTTCCGTTTAAGCATTATTTTTTCCTAATCACCTATACATAACCAAGCTCCTCATGAAATATGGAAATGAGAACACTCAGATCACTCAACTAATCTAAGGTGTAACATTTAAGTAGTACGCTCAATTGCTCAGTCGTGATTAGCTTCGTATCATATGCTTGGCAAGGATACACATCTTCACCGCTAAAGCTAAGGAAGAATAAGTCAAAAGTTAAATTGGGTTAAGAAGGCTTACGTTTTGATCATTTCAACAGCCTTTTCACCATAAAGTACCAACACCAACAAGGCAGCTGTATTTTACATACACAGCTGTAACCGACCTCTCTGAATAACAATACAATCCCACACATCCCGTTCTGTTAACCAGCGTTAGGATGAGAATAATTTATAGGAGTATGAATCTTCTAACTTTCATCGAAAGTCGTCATCCAACAAGGCAGCTGAGACATGCATACATGGCCGTAACGATGGAATAGACATGCATGCTCGAACAAGTCCTCGTTCGAGTAGACACTAAGGTTAGTTGCTAGGAAAGGAAAGTAAAATGGGTGTTAAGTAAAATTCATGAAACAAATAGATTAAGCCAACAAATAAGGTATGGTTGCTAGTAACTTTTCCTCCGACAGTTCCATGACAAAGACTCGAACATATAGACAAACGCCTCGATCACAGAAATGAAAAAGACAACCTAAGTTGGTGTTCACAATAAATGGTCAACGTTCCCTTACATCTCGCTCTTTCCATACTTAAGGCATAAGTGGTGATATCGACCATTTTTTTACAAGACTTTACATCGTTGAGTTTTTTGTAACGTATCCAACGAATAACGATCCTTCCAGTAATTCCTTTCGGTATCAACTCTTTTGAACCGACTATTTTTCTTCTTTTCTATTTTTTTTCTTCATACATCATAAACCACGGTTTAATTCCACCGACTTCACTGTCCATATATTTCATCCGGATTAAATCTTTTCCTTGTAGACGTTTTTCTTCTCGGACATGATTCATAATCGCGAAAGTAGCAAAACTTACGGGCTACTTATTTTTCCCATTGCATTGTGCAATTTCCCGACCATTACAGAGATAGAAAATTTTCACTTTGATACAGGAAATACAAAACTTTACACGAAAGCAACTAGCAACATTGGTAAAAATAGGTTTAATCTACACGGTAGACTAAGGTGCAAAGGTGTAACGAAACATATAATATGGTGTAGAAAAAGAAAGGAATGGCTCAACAGGTTGTTCTAGGGGATTTTACTCTAAAAATAAGAGTAATCAAGGGTTACACAGGAATTAACTAACCAGTGTGGTTAGTTATGTTCTACGACATGTATGCTATTTTGGTTTACTCCTATAAATTTACAGTTGAACATGTTCTTCCATCTAAATCCATAGTACAATCATGGCGGTCCCTCGAGTGATATACCAGGCCAAGTTCTAAATCTACTAACATCACTCGGCACACTCATATTTTGCTGGAGTTTTTTTAGTAGACAGTTGGAAACGAAATAGGCTTAATTCTCACAATATGTATCAAGGGTTATAGTGCGCTAGGTAATGTAACTAGTGATTTTTACAAAAGTCATGCTGAAAAAAAATTAAATTTTGGCCGTTTTTAAGCACTTTGCATTTTTTTTGTAAAAAATAAGACAAGTATGTTCTAATTCTCCACCCCCCACTTAAATTATACAACGTCCTTATTGTATAGATAAAACAATTAAATTATAAGGGAAGACGACACTAGAACGGAAAACTCCCTGATGTTTTGCTCGTGATAATTCTCCAAGATGCGTTCTTGAGCAAAAAATGTATTGACTAGGGCTTCAGCATGCCCGGATAAGTTTAACACATGTCTTTTTCAGCATATACCATATCATAGTTTCAACAAGGTCCTGTATAAGAGATTAGAAGACAAGTGCAAATTCTATCTCGCTACAATGGTACAAGAAAATAATTAAACACACAACTATACAAGGATCAATACGCCGTATCTCAAACCCTAGGATACGCCGTATTGTTCCTGTAACAACTTAAATACTGGAAATTAAATATTAAGTTTTTTTTAAACTGATAACGTCCATACATCTCTATATGCCGTATCCAAAGGGGTTCGATACACAGTATATAGTGTCTAGGAAGACAGACTCGTGCAACAAACAATTAAAATGCGACAAACAATTAAAATGACTGGGTTGTCTCCCGGGAAGCACTTTTGTTTCAGCTAGTCTTTAAGTTCGACCTTTTTCTTCATTCCTTTTATTCATTTGGCATTGTCACGACCCATCCTTCATCAATGAGACGTAAAAGTTCTCGATAAGCATCGAGGCTATCCTTTGAATGTTTGAGGTATTCAGACTCTTTTATGGTAATGTACTCCTCGTCATCATTGAATGAGTACTTCATCATCTCGAATCTCCCGACTTTGTAGTTTGATGGTTCATGAATTAGATCTCCCTTATGCCCTTGATTTTCTTAAGTATAATCGATGTTGTTTGCTTCACAATCCTTTTCAAATGTACGGTTGATGTCAAGATAAGGATTGATGGCCCATTCAGTTTTTATATTCGCATATGGTCCCCGTCCGAAATTTTCCATACGAGCAAATGGAGCAATCTCGTGCACATTCAACTTCCACCAGCGCTCTTGCAGTTTTACCAGAACTTAATATTCTAGCTTGTGGAAGTTTTCAAAGCAGCTTTTCAACCATCTGCAGAATTTTATCACCCGAGAGTCGCGTCTCCCCATGATCCTTCTATTTTAGCCTTAAGTGCCAAGGTTTCATCCTTTAGCTTCCCATCAGCTAGTTCATCATACCACCTGTGATCTTGAAAATAGGTCATGCTTCCTACTCGAACCATTCCTGGTAGTTCCCCACCATTACAGAAACCATCGATGTCAGATGTACATGTGGGCCATTTAGTTTCTCTATTCTTAAAGCGGTAGGGTTCGCATATATGATCACATAGTTGGTATGGTACCCCCTTTTCAGACCACGGTTTTTCAGTACCCTTTGCTTTGTCATTATCCAACTCTCGTTTATATTCATCATAAGTTTTGAAGTTTTGGATATCATAAGTGAACAGATCAGTGTCAATTTTTAGAAGGCAGTCGAATTCGTGGAATGCCTCGCACAAGGGTGTCTCAAAGTCAAATAGGTTTCCTTCTATCTTAAAGATTTCAGGAACATTGTACGATTCGTTTGGGTTGTCATCCTCCTCATCGTGATCAGAAAGATGGTGGAATTTTAGAATGAACTTTTCGACCATGTTATCCCAAGTAGTGATTGAGCCTATACATTCCTTTGTAAACCATTGATATGCAGCTCCTGCGAGTGAAACAGGGAAAATACTAAGCCTGAATCGGTCTTGAGTCAACCCATTGATTTTGATTGGCCCAACAATTTTGAGAAATTTATTGATGTGTTCATATGCATTTTCCCCATCATTCCCATTAAAAGCATCATTGCGTATCTTCACTAAGAATGTTCCTTGTATTTCAACGATACATATCCTTCGACTATTCTTCTTCGTTGTCATTAGAGATGAAATTCATTCGTGGTAAGCGGTGATGTAGTCGTTTTGTTCTGCCATGGTGGTTTCTTTGTCAACAGTTTCCTTCAATTAAGCACAAATAATCAGTAGGATGTGCCCTTGGGAAGGGGAACACATAAGACCAGAAATCAAAAGCAAAAAATTATTACTGTTACTGTATCAGATGACAAATACACCGTATTAAATTAGTTTGAATTCGCCGTATAGGTCTGTTGAATATCAGTATGCCGTATTGGAGTTTCACAGAATATGTTTGTATTTCTATGAAAACAGATACGCCTTTAGACTGTGAAACTTTAATATGCTGTCCGATCAAAGTTTATACGTCGAAATCCAACTGTGGATTACGGCGTATCAGGTAATCAGTCAAAATAGAATACTATTTAAAAACAATTAAATGCGAGAATTTAAACACACAATGCGAATAAATACAAACATAAATTAAATAATTAGATTACACTAAACTAAATTAAATTAATTAATGGTTAGAAATACTGATAAGAATAAGGTTTAATTAATTCACTCCCCGGCAGTGGCGCCAAAAACGTGATGTGCTGTCGTGTAGGGTCAATTATTTGATTATCAAGTTTTAAATTTATATTTAGTCGACAAACCTAAAACAACACTTTAACGAAGCATGTACTCAGACAATATGGAGGTTCGCTAAGTAGGGTGTCCGAACACTAAGAGTGGAACATAATCATATATTCATCAGTATTTTAAATTATAGTAATTTACTGGTTAAACCTATGCTATGTACGTTGTCTAATAATATGGAGGTTTTCAGCCTTAGAGACTGGTACAGGTTTGGTGATGAAAAATATGAATTCAATAGACAATAAACACAAAAGAAGAAGATTAGAAGATAAAAAAGCGGTACAAGCCCAAATGATAGAAAACTGTATTAGCCATATTAAATCTGGTTCAATCTGTTTTTGTTTGTTTTATGTAATGATTTACTATCTTGAAGCGAATATCAAATCTTAAGACTTAGGTGCGACATCATCCTAAACCTAGACATGATAATCCTGGCATAAATTAATGCAATCCCGTAAAGCAACCTTTAGTTTAATTATAATCTATACTAGAGAATTAAAGCATGAAGATCCTGTTTAAAACCCTAGCAATAACGGCTACCACTTATTGTTTTGACGTTGGTTTTATATACTGTACGCTACTATTCAAATCTTTATCAGTTAATTAAGAGCATGATTGCTGAAACATAAACGGGTCACCTACCAGTCCAACTAAGCTCATAATTCAAAGACAAAGACAGAACGTTATTTGTGATCCTATTGGTCTAGTAATATGAAACACGATATGGAGAGCTATCCCGGTATCTAGATTACTTGGTCTGTATCACTAGATCCAGTTGAATGATAGGTCGCATATTCAAACACATAAACAAGTATGAGGTGATAAACATAATTAAACAATCAACGATAAATTAAGAAATCGATTTTAAAACAAACCAAACATTGAACTTTCATTAAGATGGCTAATACCCGAGGGTATTAGCCCATAACCATTGTAATTATACAAGCGTAATCAAACAATGAAAATCGAACGATTAAGAGAGTAAAAATTACACGATGTCTTCTATGGATTCGTGATCAATGCTTGACCTTGGTGGCTGATCTTCTCTTCTAAGATTCGTCTTTAGTGAGTATGGTATAAAGAATATGATATTGCACACTGAAAACTCATTTTTGAGTCTTCTATTTATAGTGTCTAAAAAATACTCGATACGTTGTATCTAGCAAGGTCGATACGACGTATTAGGCTGGATTCCTTAGAGTGCGCGCCACGTTCGTAATAAATCCTTAATATCATTCCCAATTTACTTGATTTACTGTATCTTCGAATAGTTATCTTCATGGATACGGCGTATGTAGACAGCATGGATACGCTGTATTGGGAAATGGTCAAACGCGTTTTCTTGTGAAGTCTTGGTGTAAATACGCCGTATCTCTTAAGTTGGATACCACATATTGGTGAAATTTCAGCAATCTTCAAATGTCTTCGTTTTAGCTCTAAATTATGCGCCTTTTAGCTTGTCTTCACAAAACACTCCTGAATTACTGCATTTATCCACTTTAAAGTAATTAAGTACCAAATAATGCAATAATTATATAAAAGTGGGCAAAATAGATGGGATAAATGATATAATAAAGTGACATTATTTGATGTCATCCGGAGTTCTCAAGGTGCTGTTGCTGGATTACAACAAGATACAACTGTTGGGGTTCGTACAAACCTTAATTCTGGGTATGTTGATTCTACAATTGATGAGGGGTTTCCTCAATCACCTTTGGTCTCCCCTACTACTCCTTTACCTTTACGCCAGTCTAATGCTGATGTTGCTGTCACTTTTGGAGTTCCGTTTACAATAGTTGGTGACTTGGAGGTGTTAATAAAGGATATTGATGCTGGTAAATATGAGGAGTTATTATCTGGGATGACTATTGATAAGCATATACTTGTCATGGATGCTTTTGGTGCTTTATGTAATTTAATTAAGGCTGACTGTGCTTCAAATCATAGGGATAAGGGTGTTTCTAATATTTAAATTCACAATATTGATGATGTTTCTAATCTATTTCGTGTGCCCCTCAATTCCTTGAAGGAAATCGATGCATTTTTTAAGGATCTTGAGTTGGGTAAACATGAGTTATAGACAAGTATGTCTAAGGAAAAATGCAATGAAACTACAGAAATTATGTATAACAGGTGAGATGATCTACTGACAACTAGGTCAAAGGGTGATGATACTAGGCCTACGTCTAGTGATCCTATTATGTAAACTGTGCGAGCGCATGAGTGTGCGCGCAGAAATACAATTCAACATCACTAATGTGGAGTTGCAGTGCAAGTCTAAGGAACATAACCAAAAGTTAATTCTAATTTTTAATTCTAATTTTCGTCATTTAGTGGCTGATCCCGTATTTGATGGTGTTAACATTTCTATTCCCCGTAAAGTTGTCAAAAAGGTTAGTACACATTTTGAACATACTTTATATTGCTACTTTATTGGAAAGAGAATGGCGTTTTTGGTTGTTGAATACTATGCTAGAAATAACTGGGCAAAACATAAGCTGAAAAGGACCATGATGAATAACAAAGGCTTCTTTTTCTTTAAATTTGATTCTCGGGCGGGTTTAGAAGCTATTTTGGAGGGTGGTCCTTGGTTGATACGTAAGTCTTCGATAATTTTAAAGAAATGGTCGATGGATACCAGATTGCTTAAAGAATAATTGACTCGCATTCCGATATGGGTTAAATTGCATGATGTTCCTATTCAAGTTTTTGAAGAGGATGGTATTTGTTTGATTGCTATTTTCATTTGCAAACCTATTATGTTTGACTCATACACAAGTTCTATGTGTAATGATTCGTGGGGTAGTAGTAGTTTTGCTCGGTGCCTAATTAAGGTAAATTCTGAGGCTGATCTTGTGGATGTTGTTACTGTGGGTGTTCCCTCTCTTTCTGGGGAGGGTTTCACTAAAGAAACCATCCGTGTTGAGTATGAATAGAGGCTGCCCATGTGTGATATATGTAAGATATTTGGTCATGTTTATGACCAATGCCCTAAAATGGTACGTGTTTCTTATGTCAATGGCAGGATTGCTATATTTAATGGGGGTCACACTCATAAATGTGCACCCGAACTATCATTAGATAATGTCAATGCTTAATGAGCATTTTTTTTTGTTAAGATGCTAGATTGTTGCAGACTGTTACTCGATGGTTAGTTCTTCACATATGAAGACACTTGAAGTTATAGCTATAAAATTAAATGAAATACCCCTCAATACAAGTATATTTAAATGTTATGTACTCATGGTTAATAATTGGGTTTGATTAAGTTTTGATTTTTATCAAAAAAAATTATTTTCTTTATGAGTTTTATTATGAGTTTTATGTTTTTAGAGTTTTGAGAAACTTTTATGTGGTGTCATAATGAGATGAAAATATCCACTAGAACAGAAGACTTTATAGTGGATACCTTGAAACTAAGGATCCAAAATTGTTTCATATATGAGAGAAGATTTTAAAGATCCTAACAAAAGAAAAGTAATCTTTTTTGCCTGATGCACATGTTGTAACAAATTTTAAGACACTTTATAACTTAATAATTTATCAGGTTATGCAAGCCGATCGGGATATTATACGGCTGCATCGTGACTTTGGTATATATGTTTGTAATATGTTCGACACCGAACAGGCTTTTGCCTCCACTCAATGTCTCATTTTAAGCGTGCTTTGTTCATTTTTTTATGTAGCTTAAATAATAACAAACATGAATTATAAATCGTACAGGCCTTATAGTGCTGAAATTGGAAATAAATTATCTAGAGTATGTTTTTTTAATCTTTTTATAACTATACACACATTACAACTGTTCTGTTGGTTTATTGAATTCTAATTATACTGACTATTCAATATCTTGCAGATATCAAAACGCGGACTGGCGAATAAAAACACGATTGGGTCTTTTCATAGATAAGCTCCAAACATAGATTGTTTTTTTTGCGGATCAGTGATCTTAAACTCACAATGGATAGCCTCCATTATGAATCGACCGGGAACTAATCGTCACAAAGAGCATCACAACACAAGCATTCGAGCATTCAGCGATCGTACGATGCCCTGCTGAACTAACCAGGCACGCAATGATCATGTGTGCTTGTACAATGTATATCGGAAGCGTCATTATCAACATTCGTATCCACAAGACACATATCCCACAAATGCATCCCTTCGACGTGGCTATCCACAGGTCTCAGGCTCCGTATAACGTAATACTTTACCTATCTCATCAGTACTCTAGATTCTACGAGCTGAATCATTGACTGAACATGATCTATACTATTCCCGATTCTCATCATGTGCGATAGTGCGCCTTCAGCCGTTCAACAGCACAAAACAACCGCATACATCCACTCTCGCGAATTCTGTGCGAGAGGCGTTAAACGTGCGGCTTTCTTAACACGCCTCTGGCCCAGATCAACCTTAATATATCTGTGGAGACTTATGTTATATCACGCTCTCGCTGGCTAACGCATTCGGTTACACCGTGCATCACAAACAGCTCCCCTACTCGACACTCTGCTCTCTGTCATCGAGCTGGTCTGACCGCATCGATCTATTTCGCTCTCCTAAGTCCTCATACAAGCCAATACCGCGTTTTGTTGCAGTATTCTCGCTCTATCTAGCGTGTCTACACAGCGACCACACAAAACATTTCAGCTCTATCTTCTCTTCGCGAACAAGACGCACAAAGGCAGTCGCGCTTACTTTAGTGACTCTTCGTTTCTAAAAGCTCTCACCAACGTCGATCACATACACCAACACGCCACCCCCTAACACGGGTTCTTGACTGGAGCTTCCTCTACACACCTCCTTCTTTTTTGTTTAGTATATTTTTATTTTATCTCAAGTGTTGTCTGACTAGATTTCCACACCTAACGAAATCAAAGGCCGACGAGTAGATCGCGTCCGCCACGTTCTCTCTGTATTGAACGTCCACTCATACACCTGAACTGCCGCCCTCTCAACCTGTCTTCGCTGAGTCCAATCTTCGTCGTGCCTTCTGTCATATGCGTCGTGAGAACTCCCAGCTAGCTAGCCGCCGCAGCACCTGCTGCATCTCTGCCATTCACTCGCGGAGGTCGATCGTACAGACGGTTCCGCCGTCCGACCACAGACGCCTCTCCGACCTGACACACCAGATGAGATCTGCACCCACGCTGTATGCAAGTAAGCTCGTAGCGTCGTTATCTCGCCTATAACCATGCTATAGCACAGCGCATCATAGCAGAACTTATGCCGCCCATGAGGATCTGACGCACTCTACCACAGCACAGGATCGCGTACTTCTAAACCGCGCCAATATGCTCGCACAGGACCTTAAGACGAATATCTACGCTCTATCGCACGAACTACATTGTAGTCTTACTAATCTCAATTAATGCTTCGAGCGAGCTCTCCATTCTCTACCAGCTACAAGTACCAATATCCACCCACCGAGTCTAGAGGATTCCAAGACCTCTTTACTGCATTCGTGATATGTGCTCTTGATAGCGCGAAAGCAGCGCTGTTCCAGAGTCCTAGCGCTCGCACAGTCTGACGCCACACACGCGCCGCAACGAGATGCTCGCTGCTCACGGGCATACAGACACTAAGTAGATCGTCTCGTCTCTCTCAAATAATGCGACAGCATCAGCCTCGCTATCTAGACAGCCAAATGTTCTCGCTGTCTCGTCCAAAATAAAGCCAGCCCTTCCTGAGCAAATTTCATGATAACAGACACTGACTGTCCCTGCAGTCTCCGCGATTTTGTCGGTCCCGACAGCAGCACGAAGATCTCCCATTTAATTCATCGCCGCTCTGCCCTGCTCAACCTTCTTACAATACAGTGTGCTCTGCACAGGCTTGATCACAGTCTAACAGAATTCTAGAGGTTGAGAGAAGATTATTTTTGTGTGTTTATATTTTATGAAAGCAGGTAAATTTATGGTTTGAGAGGTTGGTTTGTTTTACTAATAACTAAACTAATTATAATCTAATCTACTGGTAATAACTTTATGATAAGAAAATGTATTTACCTAATCATGCACTATTCCTCATATTGCTTCTCCCTAATCATTACTTTGTCACATCTTGTGATTATATGTGTAAGATTTCCAAGTTCATAAACGATTACACGAACCCAGTCGTCTATTTAATTTCCATTAAGGCAAGCACCCGCCAGAACCTGATCAACCAGAGATTGTAATTGAGAGCAGAGACGACACAATCTCTAACACAGCCGAGGACAGCCAGAGTGCCCCCTCCGGTCTTTACAGCTCGTCCGCCGCCGTCTCCATGTGTTTGAATCACAAGGTCGACATATAGACACTCTACCCAGACTACGCCCCGCCTAGCAGATCGCGACTATGCCAATACGACTTCTACCCGACCGAGCCACGCGCGACAACGCCAGATCTCGCTCATCACACCCACTCCATACATCTTTACTGTGCCTTGTGCTTCATCAGTATTTCCTTATCTCATCAGAAGCTCCTGAGTTCACACTGGAATATACATCTGAGACAGATTCGCCGCTCCTTGCTCTCCTACGCACTTGCCTTGCTGCTCTGCGACACAGTTATTCCACCCCCTTACAAATCTACTTCTTCCCCCCTCACAGCGACGCTTCTATGCCTGCTTGCTCAATACGCAAGTCGCCCCCGACGCTCTCATACAACTCTACTACACATCTCTTCCTTCGTTGTACTCTCACGCCTAAGGACGTTTCTTATATTCACCCAGTTTGTTCTCCAACTCGCTGCTTGGCCTCTGCACCCGAGTGTCTTTTCTCATAGTCATCCACATTATAAGGACAACCTCCCGTGCGCGACCGCACTCTTTTCGCACACACACATTGTTCGCCGAGTAGCGAGATCGTCAATGTCACATCAGCCAAGCCTACTAACGTGCTTTGTCTTCTAGGCCCTACATTTCACTCACTGCGATCGACTTCATTCCAAATGAGCGTTTGCAACGAAGTATCGAGACGTATGTAACACGCCTGCTCAGTCCCTCACAACACGCCCTTTTCTCTATATAAAAGAAGTCACGCGCCACGGCTAGGACATGACAACCCTTACGTTACTCTAAACACCCATCACACTAAGACCACCCTATTCCTACCCTAATAGCATTTACCGAACGCGAACTGACTAGCACAATCCCCGTTTGTGCACTCATCCTCCGTGACAGGTTGAATTTAACAACACATTGACGATCCGTCATCAAGGGTTATTTTGCTTCATCATCAGTCTAGTTCATCTTAAACTCACAATGGATAGCCTCCATTATGAATCGACCGGGAACTAATCGTCACAAAGAGCATCAACAACAACAACATTCGAGCATCGAATCTTTCTGATTAAAGGTACATCATGTGGCTGTATGTATATGTACGTTAATGTACCCAGAAATACCCAAATGCACCCTAACCAGTCTTTGTTCCTATATGTATTTCATACTCATTTTTAGGATTTCGTATGTTTTAGTTCAGTTTCTTTGTAGGTGGTCTATGAATATAAAATTGAATGGGTAAGAGCGTCAACTTATTAAGCTGGATTTATTTGGCTGAAGATATACCTGAACTGCTGTGTGTTCTTGTTGTTTTGTAGAAAATGTTTACTTTCGAAGAAAACCATGCGGTTTTTGAAAGCTTAAAGAAAAAATCAGAAGTTGTGAATACTCGAAGCTATAAACAATAAAAGGTCATTGCCAATGTCTTGATTGTACGCGACAATCTTTCCCAGGTAACTTACATCTCATTAGTTTTTCTTTGTGAAGTGACCAACCCTTAGCCTGCACATTATTTATGTCATGTTTTTATAATTAGTCATATGTGTATATTATTTGTATTCGTTATTACATTCTTGATGTTTGAAGTCGTAAGGGAATTCTACAAGAAGTTTTACAATCCCTTAGGCAGTGTAGTATAGGCAAGACTCGGGCGTTATTATCGTTCTCTAAGGGAATAGGTTGGGAAGGCTTGATCACAGTCTAACAGAATTCTAGAGGTTGAGAGAAGATTATTTTTGTGTGTTTATATTTTATGAAAGCAGGTAAATTTATGGTTTGAGAGGTTGGTTTGTTTTACTAATAACTAAACTAATTATAATCTAATCTACTGGTAATAACTTTATGATAAGAAAATGTATTTACCTAATCATGCACTATTCCTCATATTGCTTCTCCTAGATCTGTTACTTTGTCACACTTGTGATGATATGTGTAAGTATTTCCTAGTTCATGAACGGATTACACGAACCCGTCGTCTATTTAATTTTCCATTAAGGCAACACACAAGTAAGGTAGTATGAAGACTATTACAAGGTCCCTAAGAGTATATTTAATATATGTGAAATAACTTAAGAGTGATCAACCATATAGTGGGTAAGGTAGTATGAAGCCTGTTACCGATAGTATCCTTTATACACTACTCGCGTTTCCCTAGACATATCAACAGCCATACAGACAAAAGCTGGTTTTCTAAAGCCTAACGCGCACATTTATCAATAAGAAGCAACATCAAAAGGATCTACAACCTAAGTTTCATGCAATCATAGATAAATACAAAGGATGGTAAAGCCTCACATGTTATAAAGAAAGCAAGCAGATAAATTAATCAAACAACACATAAACATATTGAATGATTAAAGATAAATACCTTACTTGATTAAAACATGGATTCAAGGTAGTACAATAGGGTTTTGAGGCCCTAAACCCGACCTATAAAGCTCCTAAAATGACTAGGGTTCGTCTCCTCAGGGTTATATAAAATTATCCCAAAGTTACACACTAAAGCCCTAAAAACGGATTTATATTTATAGAGTTGTCGACCTAATGGCGTCGCTTTGCAATCCTGACGTCGTCGCCACGTAGACAATTCTAGATCCTCTTTAAGTCGACCACATCCTGACGCCATCGCCATAATCCTGACACCGTCATTAGATTGATCACGGCGGCGTCGCTTTATGCTTGCGATGCCGTCTCCAGCCACTGTTTGCAAAAGTCATCATGAGATTTGGTGCAGGTCCGTAATCTTGTCCGTTTCTTCTCCAAATGAGCCCAAGTCACGTGTCTTTCCTCCAAAATTCATCCAAGTGCTAAAAACCTGAAAACAAACGATTAAGCATAAAATCTGGGCATATTTGCATGATTTAGGGGGTTAAATGACTCAGAAATAGTGCATAAAATAACACCTCATCAAATACCCCTACACTTGAGATTTGCATGTCCTCAAGCAAATGGGCTTTTCTACCTAGACAATAGCAATATAAGGGTCATTTAACCTACTCTTTAAAAGTATCTTACAACACAACCTTCTAGACCTCGTAATTAAAAGCACAGAAAGTATATACTAGCACCTCACATAAGTGTTTGGAATTCTCTCTTTCTCTCAGGGTATAATAAATTATAACATAAAGGGGAAACGGAAAATCAACACTCATTACCTGTCATAGCATATAAATTACCATAGGCTTGGTAAAGGGTCAAACCTCCACCGCTAGGCGCAAGCATTATTCATTACTATCCAAGAGGTCTTTTAAAGGGTTGTGGGGTGTAGGTGTAAGATAACATTAATGGAAATGGAAACGGATGAGATATATTTGGGTGGTGACTTTGGGTGAATTTAGAGTGGAAGCGTTAGCTAATTATTTATAAGAATACACGTTGGTTTGGTTGCTAAGCCAAAGACTCGGAAAATATATACAAACTCTACACCAATCTCTTTCTTTTCTTTTCTTGACTCTATGATAAACATAACATAAGCAAATTTTTTTATATACATTTATATCGTACACTTTTGCCCTGCCATTGCTTAAACATATAATACATCATGAGGGTTTATAGATACACCCCTACACTTGAACTTTCACATACTCAATTATTTACAATCTAACCAATGACTCGATTTGAGGTGGATCAAAATAACATGGAGCTTATTGAGCTCTATTGGGGTAATAAATTACTTCTTCCCGAATTCTACATACGGTGAATACTATCATGAATCCCAATCATCCCAAAACAGTACTTACAAGGATAAGGACTTAGCAACCGTGTACTCAAATGAATCCTAATTGTTGTAGTGTAGTATAGGCAAGACTTAGGGGTTGTTATCATTTTCTAAGGGAATAGGTTGGGAAGGCTTGATCACGGTCTAACAGAATTCTTGAGGTTGAGAGAATATTATTTTTGTGTTTTTATATTTTATAAAAGCAGGTAAATCTATGGTTTGAGAAGTTGGTTTGTTTAACTAATAACTAAACTAATTATAATCTAATCTACTAGTAATAACTTTATGATAAGAAAATGTATTTACCTAATCATTCACTACTCCTTAGATTGCTTCTCCTAGATCCATTGCTTTGTCACACTTGTGATGATCTATGTAAGTATTTCCTAGGTCATGAACGGATTACACAAACCCGTCGTCTATTTATTATTCCGTTAAGGTAAAGCACACGTAAGGTAGTATGAAGACTATTACAAGTCCCCTAAGAGTATATTAAATGCATGTGAAATAACTTAAGAGGGATCAACCATATAGTGGGTAAGCTAGTATGAAGACTGTTACCGATGGTATCCTTTCTACACTACTCGCGTTTCCCTAGACATATCAACAACAATATAGATAAAAGCTGGTTTTCTAAAGCCTAACACGCACATTCATCAACAAGAAGCAACATCAAAAGAATCTACTCCTAAGTTTCATGCAATCATAGATAAATACAAAGGAGGGTTTAGCCTCGCATGTTGTAAAGAAAGAAAGAAGATAAATTAATCAAACAACACATAAACATATTGAATGATTAAAGATAAATATCTTACTTGATTTAAACATGGATTCAAAGTAGTACAATACGGTTTTGAGGCCCTAAAAACAACCAATAAAGCTCCTAAAATGACTAGGGTTCGTGTCCCTAGGGTTATACAAAATTATCCCAAAGTTACACACTAAAACCCTAAAAATGAATTTATAATTATAGAGTTTTCGATGCGACAATGTCGCTTTATAATCCTGACGCCTTCGCCACATAGACGATTCTAGATCCTCTTTAAGTCGGCCACGTCTTGACATCGTCGCCATAATCCTGACGCCGTCACTAGATTGATCATGACGGCGTCGCTTTATGCTTGCGACGCCATCGCCAGTCACTGTTTGTAAAAGTCGTCATGAGATTTGGTGTAGGTCTGTAATCTTGTCCGTTTCTTCTCCAAATGAGCCCAAGTTACGTGTATTTCCTTTAAAAGTCATCCAAGTGCTAAAAACTTGAAAACAAACGATTAAGCACAAAATTTAGGCATATTTGCATGATTTAGGGGGTTAAATGACCCGAAATAGTGCATAAAATGACACCTCATTAATTCTACAAAAACATGATTACAAGAACGCTCTCAGAAGGTATGGTACGGCTCTACGGTATTTGGATGTAAGCCTGGTCATCAATGTTGATAAAGATGCAGGTATGTGATTTATATGTGTTTCAATTCTGTTTGCTGCTAGAAGTTGATGGTTTTCATATGTATTTCGTAGTTATTTTTACCTTTTTTACACTGACAAATACAATGATGAAGCAATTAGTACTAATTCCTAAACAACAAAGCTGGTCTTTGAGAAGGAAAAATGGTAAATATCAGGTATATGCAGCTAAACAAATTATGTAGGTGAATGAGATGAGATATGAATTGTAGGAAATTTAATGTTGATTGGTATAAGTTAATAGGTGTTTTATTCTGATGCGGCCCCGGGTGTGCCGATCTCCGGCCTTTAATTGCGCTGCTCTTCCGCCTGCTTCGGCCGCCGCTCATCAGTTCGACGTCGGTCTCGTATCGGTCCCAGGTTTCTTGTCGCTTCTCCCTTGGCATGGTTCGACACACACACTTTCGGACTTACCCATCTCGAGACTCACACCTCCCTCTCCGGCGTCGGCTCATACTACGACACAGTTGGAACCTCAGTTACTCCTCTCTCTGCAGCCTCTCTACGCACACATACCTCATGAGCGAGGCCTACCCGCAGGCCGGCATCCATAATTACTCTCCTAGCTTTCTCAGCCAGTCTCCTTTAAATAACAGACACCGCTATCCTCGTACACGCCGGCGCACGCAGACTAGCCATGACTTTTCTCGCCGATTCCTCTCATTGCTTCTCTTCCTCCGCACACCGCTTTTCCGACACACACACAGCGTTGGAGCGCCGGCCTCTCTCGATATCCGGAAGCGGTCCTCCTATCCGCACAGCCGTTAAGCCGGTCCCATGCTCTATCGTTGCGGACACCGTAAACTCATTGCCACTGCGTATGCTCCGAGCTAGCGCGCTTTGCTAGTACGTTCACTAAGATGGTAATCCTTGAGAGCGTAACTTAAAAACTTTCTACTCACGCTTAACTTCCGCGCCTTGTTCCTCCCTCATCCGCAGCTCTCTTCGGTATCTCCTGGCTAGTCCTCCCCTGCGACCCTGATTCTATCAGAGCTGCTAGGAGAGTTTTCTGGCCGAGCTGCGCACACAGCACCTATTGCAACTCACCCCTATATCGAGCCGATTACCTTTCGTGCCTCCTCGGTACACCTGCTGGCTGAGCATAGGCTGCATATCCCAAGCCGCGACAAAGCGTGTCATATAACGTGGAGTTAGACGCACTCGCAATTGCCTCTTCGCAGCTCAGAGACTCCTTTTTCTCCTATATTACAGATCTGCACATCTACGCGGCACTCACTCGCCACTATCAACGGTTCAAATCTTACCCAACATCCCGCTCAACTACTACACCGTATATCTACGGGTACATACCAAGCGAGCCAGGAGTCCCTCTCTTTCTAGACTGACTACACAGTTAACCCAGTCCGCCGAACATACAGCCATGCTCAGCTTATAGTCGCGCGAGCGCGAAGACACTGACCCTCCTCATACTTCACAACGCGACACCCCGCTCTCTCTCACGCTACAACAGGAACGCACCTTCGTTGCTGCGGTCACGCACCGCAAAGCGCCTTTATGTCATGGCACAACATCGCTCTCTATGTGGGAAGAGCTGAGCTCTTACCCACGCAACACTGGATGTGACTACATCTGTCCTTCACATTCTGTCGATCAATGCGTTAACATCCACGTGTACCAGACTCCCGTCGTTATGGCACATCGCCGCCATATCGCCCGGACACGGCACGGCTCCTTTCTCAGTCCGCGATCTCTCTCTCTCTCCTCCAATTTGGACATACTGCTAAACTTCATGCTCCGTGTGTTCGTTGTTTATGGTGGACAACTTCTCAATGGCTGAAAAGTTGGGATTAAGGAAATCATCTCCATGTTTTAGTTATATTATAAGCTAACATGCTTTAGTTATAGACATCTCTCTCAACCAGACCTTTGGACGTCATGTGCAACATCTTTGAAGACCTGGTGCATGAAGCTTTTGTACAGAGTTGAGACCTAGCTACTATTGATATGTACTTGATGGTATCAATTTGGTCAGACCTAGGTTGTGTCATAAATGATGTTACATCTATTTTGGTGATGGTTTTTTAAGTCTTTGATGTACATTGGAATGATACTTGATGTGGATGAGATATCATTAATGGATGTATGCATATATAGTGTCCATACGTCTAATGGGGGTGTGAGTAAGACTTTAAGTTTACTTGCTTTTACGTGTACGTGTATGTGCATATATAAAGTATCCATACATCTAAAAAAATATCACTAATGGATGTCATGGCCGTTGTAGGTTCTATTGGTAATTTCGTAAATCCATAGATACATTGTGTTGTTTAAGTTGTATAAGTTATAAAACTTTATGGGAAACTTCAGAATATTTTGTTTCAAACAGAATTGTGTATTTTTATATCAAGTTGTATCATCTAAATTATATTAACAATTTATAATAGTGAATTTGAAGTTTCGTCTCTCTTATTATTTAGAAATATAATGTTATTTATCATTAAAATAGATAATAGTGTTTAACGTTGAGTGAGTCTGGATCATGAACCAAAATGGTCATGTAACAATGTAACATCTAATATGAATATATTTTTAATGTAATTACAGCAATTACTTATTGGACTCTTTTTTTTCTTTTAAAATTATATGATAACTGGATTGACCCGAACTAGAGAAACTCGAAATCAAATAAGATCGCGCTCGGGAAAGTAACTTTTGACTCTGACCAGAATGTGAAAACAAACCGCATTGAGAAAAATTCGAACATCAACATTACGCCCTAAACACTTACGCACACCCTATGAGCAGTGCACATGTATGAAGTTATATGATGCTTCACATAAGTAAAAGTTTAATTTTTCAAAAAAAACAAGCCTGGTGCAATGCACGGGTATGAAGGCCTCGTAAAACAAATTGTCAATGAATGTCAAATTGGATTTTCATACCCAACAATACTCCTCTCAAACCCAAACAACCATGGAATTCCCTCCCATTATATTATATGATCTGACATTTTTCTTAAGGACAACATTTTCTTTTTACCGGAACACATCTTACTTTTCTTAGATGATAGATATGGCCCAAGAATAATGTGTGATTAGGGTCCATGTAATATGCATTATAAATGTTATAACTTAACCCTTGATGAACTTTTACCATACATCGGGATTAGGTCATATCTATCATCTAATATTTTTGCCAGCTTCTTTTTTATACAAGGCATATCTGGATCAACTAACATCGTTAAACATGGGTAGAACCAAGGACTATCCACATATAACTTGGACGGCCATTTCTATCATTTCCTATTTGGTAAGAGCATCTCCAACGTATACACTGAGCTTTTACACTATTTTAATGCAAAGAAAGAATAATTGTAGAATCTGAAATCATTAAAGAGATGTTACCCCAATATAATGTATGCACTAAATCTTGCTCTAAAGTTCATTTAGTAATTTTTTAAATGGAAAGACATAACTTGAAAATTAATTATAATATAAAGCTAAAAGTTAAGAATAATATACTTTAGTGCACCGAATAATATAACATTATATTTGGTGTATTTTTAGAAAACTATTGGTACTTGGTGCATTTTTGGCATCGGTATTCATTGGTTTCATCCCTATCCTCCATCCTACTAAAAAGTTCAACTATATTTAAAACCTGAGTACTTGTGCCACCATAAGAGCCCCGCTCGTGCCACCTTTTTTGGTTGCATTCTTCGTAACTTGCCATTTCAGTGCCTTTAGCGTATGCATTTCCATATTTAGACCCTTGTTTGCCAATCACAAGGCCCCTTAAAGATGTCCTAATGGCACGTTGGAACCCTTCTTGAGTCATCATGTTCCTTTTTTCTAAACAACGCATATTTATATCGGGTAATAGGCATTATCATGGCCAAAAACCTTATAATTTTGCATCTAGGGGTTTTTCATTCATATCTCACTTGGATCATGCTCAAGATGCCTAGGAACAATTATAACTAACTTTTTTCTAAGCCATGCTAGCTTTTACTTCAATTCAATCATAGCACACACATAATTTACTTGGTCCTATGACTCCATACACGTAGAACTAGTGTACGAGTCAAGCATTGTTAGAGTCACTAGCTCGGTTGTAGTTACACTCAAACCTTCATCATTGAAATTTATAAGAGAAATGTCATGTAGTTTGACCCAAACTGGTACTTTGGTCAAGTCTCCTTTTGATGAGCTTTTGTTTTTTGACCAGTGGTTGTGGATGATAGGAACTGTACGAATGGACAATCAAAGTTATGTGTTCATGACCTTTTTTGATTCAATACAATCAAAAGGATAATTCGTCAACAGATGATATTAGTTTACCATTATATAACGTACAACATAATTGATTAACGAAATGATTCAACTTGGCTAATAATATATATTGTCTAACAAATACGTACTAGTTATACCAAAGGGTGACTGATATTATGCTAGAGCTTACTTTTTTAATGGAAATTTATTAAAGAACAAAATAGCAAGAAGCTAGTGATAAAAAAGGACCTCACCATGTTTGTACAAGCTAAGACTGTATTGTCAATACAGTCAATTTAATTTTTTTTGAAATTCATAATTCTATTAAGAATCCAAGAGTGTGATAGAATTTTCACCTTATCAATTAGAGTATCCTTACTAGATGGCTTTAAAACAAAGCACATACGATTTTGATATCTCCAAATAATCCAACTGGTTGTTTGACCAACTGCGCTAAATTAAATTAACCATTTTGCCTATTGGTTGAAAGGAGCCGAATAACTTCACTTGATTAGGCTTGGCACATCTTTCAGATAGTCATCCAAACCCCACCATCTTTTAAACATAGAACATAAACCAAAAGCAATCGAACAATCTACCAAAAAATGTTGAGAGTCCTCGAGACGTTGATCACAAATAGGATATCGAAACTAGTCAATATAAATAGCACCGGTTGTTGGTGGTTTTGTGTGTTCCCAGTTGGGTATAGAGAAGATATGGTACTAGATATCACTTGTAATCGTGAAATCACTTTCCAAAAGAAACTATTCGACCCTAATGCTTAGGTTACATGGATATCTCTTTGGGATAAGACGAAATGTATGTTCTTGATTTAGGCACATATCTAAGAACCTGTTGTTTCTAAGTGTTTAGGTTTCACTATCTCTTTACCATGAAAGTGTGATTCATATATATAGAAAACTCAAAGCCCAAATCATGAAATTATGATAATCAATTAGCCCATTAATTATCATAATATCCTTCATGATTATAGGAACTAGTGGTTATATAACTCATTAAAAGTGGTCATTAAGTTGCATTTGTTAATGCCATTGAATATGTCAAAAGCCGTTACAAAATAATTTGAATTCAGTTCCAACTTACTTGTATGCCGATGAGGTTGTTGTTGGAATTAGACATCCTAAACATGTTATAAACACGAGTAAAACTTAGCAGATAGTTGGATCACATATATCATACAATTAATTAATCATAAAACAAGAAAGTACCTTGTTTACCTTTGTTACGGTTATTGAAGATCAAATGAAAACGCCTTTTGGATTAAACCTTAAATCGACCAGTATATGAAACAATATAAAGATTCTAAAACAAGAATCCTCTATGGTTTCACACACATGTTTGTAGCGATTAATTAGAATGATAGTTCTTAATCACAATAACAAACCAAACACTTTGATGTTTAACCGAAACCAAAACCCTTCACTTAGGGGTGTTTGATCGATTTCAAAAGAGGGGAGAAGAAAGAAGAAGTTTGGCTTACTAGTATTTTTTAAGATTAGTAAATAATGAATCTTAGAGATTCATTACATAGCCAAGCAAACTTAGGGAAAAAAGTTAAAGCCCTAATCCTTATCAAACAAGGAATTCTTTT
>BQNB010067824.1:2248-34054 GCA_026074375.1 Tanacetum coccineum | reverse complement strand
CTTATCCTTAGCGTTAGAAGAGAAGTCTTCTAACATGATGTTTTTCAAAAAGTTGAACATAATTTTTCAAGAATTTCTCAATGACAATTCAAAATCTTTTAAAATTGTGTGTCCAACACTCCATCCCTTATAAAGTTTTACAAAACAATTCTTCTACATTTGGTGTCATTTTTAAAATGAGTCAATGTTTGAGGGGGAGTTTTTCGAAAAACCAAGTTTTAATGATATTGGATACATCATAACATGACATTTTATGTATTCAAAACATTATCAAAAATCTCTTAATAATAAATCTATAATAATAATGACTACTCAATAGATTGTATGTTATAAGATGATTTAGTGGTTGAGCATAATTCTTCAAGAATTCTTCAATGACAATTCATAATCTATCAAAATTGTATGCTCAACAATGCTAACCTTTAATTTTATATTCTTTTTACAACTTGGTATCATTTTTTTAGTGTCAAACATATGTAAAATTGAGGGGGAGCAAGTTAATGTTCCATTTAATTCATGCTAAGTATAAAAGTTTTCTCCACAGGATTTTCATGACAAATTTTAATCACATGGTATTTCAAAGACTAAATGAAACAGTATTTAAAATAAGGGGAGAAATATAATTAAAATGTGATCTTGAAAATAATAAGTGTTCTAATCGACTCAAAGTGCTTGATACTCTTTGGAAAAGGTTTTATGGTTACGATCTCATACCCAACAATATCTTAATTCATGACGATTCTGAAGTCATAAGGTGATTAGGTTAGGTACTAGTCCTATGATCCAACCAGAACCGGAGGGATCTACCTAAGGACACTTCATAGTTAGAAATAGCAGTCCTTAGGTATGTGTTGCGGTTGTTGTAAAGGACTTTTACAAGAAGTTTTACAACTCCCTAGGCAGTGTACCTAATCGTTGTAGTGTAGTATAGGCAAGACTCAAGGGTTGTTATTATTCACTAGGGGAATAGGTTGGGAAGGCTTGATCACGGTCTAACAGAATTCTAAGGGTTGAGAGAAGATTCATTTTGTATTTTTATATTTTATAGAAAGCAATAAATCATATGGTTTGAGAGATTGGTTTGGTTTTAGCTATTAAACTAAATAAAAACTAAGCTACTGGTGATAACAATAGAATAAAAGATTATGTTCATTTAATCATGTATTACTCCTTAGGTTGCTTCTCCTAGTGTTGTTGCTTTGTCACACTTGTGATGATCTATGTAATTATTTCCTAAGTCATGAACGAATTACACGAATCCGTCGTCTATTTAATATTTCGTTAGGGCAATGCACAAGTAAGGTACTATGAAGACTATTTGTCACACCCCTAGACGGGGCATGGACGGAATACGTGTCTGAGGGCGTGACGTCATAACAATTCGAACACAAAGCAATAAAGAACTGCCACTAATCATGAACGTTTAAAAATTGTAACTCGTTGCATAAAGAAAATTTTTTTAAGTTTTACAAATAGGTCATCAAGAAAGTTAAGTTAGCGGAAGCATAAACAAAGTTTGCACAATGAAACGAGTATGTAATTAGAGAAGTCTTGTAATTAGCGAAGTCACATAGCACATAGACTCCATTTAGCATCAGAATCAGCCAAGCTAAGTACTGAGAAAAACATGTTTTAAAAGTCAACATAATGTGGTGAATTCATAGGTTTAAGTTAATATAAGAGTGGACCACAAGATTTCAAAACGTATGCGACTACTATAACGAATACAACATCACATAAAAAGTATTTATTGTTATGCTAAGCTCATGACACCGATGCTAATAACAACATGGCATATCATATCAGCCTCATAGTGTTCCTGCCTAATTGGTGTCCCAAACAAAGACCCCCCCCCTACTCACACGCACATGACATGACGTATATATGTTTGTTCATCGTTAAGTGGAACCAAAGCGGATAGGGATAATTAGTCCCAATAGATCTATTTATTCATTCGCGCTCACTTAACCAATCCAATTGGCTATAGGTGACTAACGGTTCATGATAGTTCGGGCAATAGTGGTTTGTAAGCAAACTTAGGCAACACATAAAACATTGTAAAACTTACGTTAAGAACTTGTGTCCAAAGTTTAAAAGCAAACAATGTTTCTCACCCCAAAGATTCAAAGCATTTGTAAATCGGTAAAATGTGGGCATGAACTCACCTTAAAGCAGTGTGAATCGATATTCACGATGAAGAATAAAGTGAAGGTCCTACACGCGACCTATATAAACGCGCGTCTTAGGAAAACGAAAGATAAACAGAAAACTTGTCGTTACGCTTTCAAGAGAAAAGACATCCATGTGTGTTTGTGCTTTAGTTTATTTAATAATGTATGACTAAATAAAATTATAGAGTTTTTCGTTAAGTTTCGACGTTTATCCAAAAATTGCCATTTTTAGTAACTTTCTATTTTGGGTAAGTTTTTAGTTTCGGGACGTTAATACCGTCCCCTATAAAGTGATATATCCATTTTTTCTAAACGCACTATCTCGACCTAAACGCTTAATTCATATGTTCACTTAACTAATATGTGCTAAAATATATCATTTTTAGAAACCCTACATTTTTGTTAGTCCCAACATCACATAAATATGTTCATGACATTTCTAAAGTTTCTAATTAATATCCTAAGGTTTCTATATGTTTTGTGAAGGTTTTAAAAGCTCAAATAATATCGAAAGTGTACGTAAGCCTTATTTGTTAATCCCAACAGCAACTACATTATTTGTTTTTCCAGAAAGTGTTTCAAAATTCATTTCGCCATAACTTGGCCGTTTAAAGTCCGTTTTTAGTGTTTAATATATGGAAATCTATTTATACGAAACGAGCTATCAAAAAACTACTTTTTTGGATATGAAACCATTTTAGTGCCCTATAACCTCATTTACATTTTCAATCAGAACTCATATTTTTGAAAATGTACCATAGACTTAACCATAGACTCAACCATAAGATCGCCATAGTGTCTAGTCTACCTAACTTCTTTTCGCCAAACATCCAACAAAACCACCTCTTATCTATCCTAACCTCATCATATATATTGTTGCAACACCACATTTTCAACCCATCTCACCATTCTTATAAAACAACTAATAATATTCATTTTTTTTATGAAGTTGTCAAGATATTTTTATTATTTCTTTTGATAAAAGTAACACAAACACATGGATTCTTAAACTTGAACAATATTCATAAGAATAAGAGAAATGAAACAAGAGATAGGTCAAGAATGCTTACAAGAATGAAGAAACAAGTAGAGAAATCTGCAATATCTATACCCAAAATGACTAGATCTATAAAAACCCACTTTTAATCAATTAGAATACACTAATTTTATAATCTTGCAAACCTTGAATTTAAAGAAACTACTACTTGGGCTCAACCTTAGATATCTATAACTAAATCTTGGAACACTTGGGATCTTGAAGGAATCAAAAGTTAGGGATTTAGGTTGGGTGTTGTAGGTGAGCGTGAGCAAGAGAGCAAGGGATGTGAAGAGATAAATTATTGGTGAGGATTGTGTGTTAAGATATACCTAAGAATGAGGAAAGTATGGTATTTATAGGATCAAGTTAGGGTTTTATGGTATCATAGTTCAAGTCATGTGGCTTGAGCCACTCTTTCTTGGCTCACTATAGGGTGCGTCCAATTTTGGGTTTATGAGGGCAAGACCATACTAAATTTGGTAGCCAAGGTTCTTAAATAATTCTAGCCAATGTTGAGTCAAATGTGGTCAATAGTGTAAGAAGTCACATGCTTATGCCTTGGTTAGTTTCTTGTGCATGAGAGTGACCCCCCTCACATGTCACTATCTTATGCTAACCTGATCACATGCATGGGAAATCCAAAAGATGCTTCATGAATTAATTTAGGATGCATGGTGATGTTGTTGTGGTTTAGGCGTCCAATATGTCAAACAAAGGGAGGTGAACGAAATTTTTAGCATTACAATGCTTGACGGATGATAACTCGAGTTCACACGAAAAGTTTACAAGTTTTTGGGGTTTCGTTTGATCAAAAACGCGAAAAATGCAATTTAAAAGATAAAACCCTAAAATTAATATCAGAAGTGATTAAAAATCATGAAACACTTAGAAAGTTAAAACTATCTCATATAAGGCCCTAAATTAATTAATAACCGATGCCGAGACGCGCCCGATGACGCTTTTCAGATTTACGCGGTTTAACTTCCCGGTAAACTGTCAGATTCAAACGTAACATGAAAAAGTTAAAGATAATAATCGGAAAGGTTTAAAATATTAACCTGAAATTTACTCGGTATGACATACTTTCCCCATTATAAGAGCTTTGTCCTCAAAGCTCAGGACGTAGCTTGAGACGCGGATTTAGGGTTAGCGAAAAGCTGAGGGTACTTTTCTGCATTTGGTCTTCACGCTCCCAAGTTTACTCGGGACCTCTTCTTGAATTCCAACGGACCTTCACGATAGGAATGTGACTTTGCTTCAAACATTTAACTTCGCGGTCCATAATTTCAATCGGTTCTTCAATGAATTAAGCTTGTCGTCGACGTGGATTTCGTCTAACGGAATAGTGAGCGGTTCATCGGATAAGCACTTCTTAAGGTTTAAGACGTGAAAAGTGCTATGAACACGGCTTAGTTTCTTGTGTAACTCAAGTCGATATGCAACCGTTCTAACTTTGGCAAGAATCTTAAAAGGTCCAATATAACGAGGGTTCAGCTTTCCCTGTTTTCCGAAACGTATCACTCCTTTCCAGGGCAATACTTTCAACATAACTTTATCCCCAACTTGAAACTCTAATGGCTTATGTATCTTATCAGCGTAGCTCCTTTGTCGATCACATGAAGCTTGTAGACAATGCTTGATTTGGATGATCTCTCTTTTGTTGCATGATACAATTTCTGGGCCTGTGAGATGAGCGTCTCACCACTCAGCCTAAAAGATGGGCAAACGCATTTACGACCATACACGGCCTCAAATAGGTGACAGCTTTAATACTGTATGATAGTTGATAGTTGTTGGAGAATTCTATCATTGTTGATGTTTGTCCCATTCCTTTTCGAAGTCCATCAAACACGCTCGTGCATGTTTCTAAAACGTTTGGATGGTCCTCTCACTTTGGACCATCTGTGTGTGCGATGGTAGCCGTTCTCATATTGCAATTGCGTAACCTAGGGCTTCGTTTATCGATTTCTAATTGAGACGTCAACTTACTGTATTAGTCAGAAATAATCAAAACTGGCACTCCATGTCTTGAGACTACTTCCTTCAAGTATTTGTTCGTCAACTTCTCCATTGTGTTGGTTTTCTTCATTGGTAAGAAATGGGCAAACTTTGTGAGTCGGTCTACAATTACCCAAATTGTATCTTGACCAGACGTCATTTTAGGTAACTTAGTAATGAGAACATAGTAATGTTCTCCCATTTCCATACTGAGATTACAGGTTGAACCAACAAACTGGATGGTTTTTGGTATTTGGCTTTAACCTTTGCACAAGTCATGCATTTACTGACATACGTGGCAATTTCTGCTTTCATGTTGGGCCACGTATAGCTTCTTTAATCTTGATACATTCTTGTCCGATCCAGGGTAGATTCGATACTTTGACTTAAGCGAATCGTGAATAATCAAGCTTTAAGTTACACAAAACTTGATACTAACTTCTATTCTTCAAACACAACGTTTCGTCTGCACGTGGCTCCAGATTCTTAATCATGCCACACAAATCTTCTGTTCCATAATTCTCTTCCTTTCTTGCCTCAACCTGAGCATTCAAGATCTGCACAGGGAGGTTTAAACCAATTGTCATAACCAAGGCTCGAACTCGTAGTGGCTTAGGTCTACTCTTTCGGCTCAACGCATCAGCCACCACATTCGCCTTTCCCGGGTGATAACGTAACTCACAGTCGTAGTCACTTAACAGCTCTAACCATCTACGTTGTCTCATGTTCAACTCTTTCTGATCTAGAATATGTTGCAAACTCTTATGATCAGTGAACACAACGCACTTCGTGCCGTAAAGGTAATGTCTCCACATCTTGAGAGCGAACACCACAACTCCTAATTCCAAATCATGTGTCGTGTAGTTCTTCTCATGGATTTTGAGTTGGCGGGATGCATAAGCTATGACTTTCTCCTTCTGCATCAACACTGCGCCTAATCCCTTATGAGAAGCATCACAATATACTACGAAGTTTTCACTTCCTTCGGGCAATGCCAAAATCAGTGCACTACATAACTTTTGCTTCAATGTCTGGAAAGCAGTTTCCTCCTTTTCACCCCAATTAAACTTTATACTTTTCTGAGTCAGCTTCATCATAGGCTTGTCAATCTTGGAGAAACCTTCGATAAATCATCGGTAGTAACCGGCACGACCTAGAAATTGGCGAATTTATGTAGGGGTCTTGGGTGATTTCCAATCTTTGAATGACTCAATCTTTGCAGGATCAACGTGAATGTCTTCACTATCAATCACGTGTCCAAGAAATTGTACCTTCGACAGCCAAAAGTCATACTTCGAGAACTTGGCGTATAATTCTTCCTTCTTAAGCAACTCCAAAATTAGTCTAAGATTTGCATCATGTTCTTCCTTGGTCTTAGAGTAGATCAAGATGTCATCAATGAACACGATCACAAATTTGTCTAAGTACGGTCTGCATACTCGGTTCATCAGGTCCATGAACACTGCGGGCATGTTAGTCAACCCGAATGGCATCACTTGGAACTCATAATGACCATAGCGAGTTCTAAACGCCGTCTTTGGGATATCCTCATCACGAACTCTGAGTTGGTGATAACCAGACCTCAAGTCGATCTTCGAGTACACACTTGATCCTTGTAACTAATCAAATAAGTCGTCGGATCTCGGAAGTGGGTATTGATTTTTCACAGTAAGCTTGTTAAGTTTACGGTAGTCGATACACATTTAAAAAGAGCCATCTTTCTTTTTGACAAACAAAACCGGAGCTCCCCAGGGTGAGGAACTTGGTCTTATGAATCCCTTGTCAGAAAGTTTATGTAGTTGGGTAGACAATTCTTCCATCTCCGACGGTGCTAACCTATACGGGGCTCGAGCTACAGGTGCAACACCTGGGACTAAGTCGATTTGGTATTCAACTTATTTCCGACAAAGCAAGTCAATAAGGGCTCGTGCCACCAGGTGCAGCACCGGGGACTAGTCAATTTAAAATTTCAACTTGTTGCGCAGGGTGGCAAATCCCAGGCCAAGTCTTCAAGAAAGACTTCCCGGAGAATTTCTGTACAAACTGGCACAATAGACCTTTGCCCTTTTTGGTGGTCTGAAAATTTCAAATATAGGTCATCCTTTGACTATTTTGACTATAGTCATTTTATTCAAATAGATTTTGGTACCGAGTTAACGGTTGTGATTTCAATGAGATCAAATGATAGCTTGGAGGTTATTTATCCGTTATTAAATAATCCTTATTTGGAAGGTATTATTTGGTTGTAATGTGGTATTCCGTTGAGGTTTAGATACCCGCGTGAATTTTGAGAAAATGACTAAAAATTTTCTGACACTACGTCTGTTAATGTCCAAGTTTGAGTTAATGATATGGTGGTAAAGTGAAAAAATTGACATGTGAATACTCTAGGTTAATGAAAAAGTATTTTAAATGAATAAAAAAAATGCAAAGTTAAACTTTGGGGTAAATTATATTCACAATGTGTAGTTTCATTACGAGCTTTATGAGTATTCGACACGAAAAGAAAAGGCCCGAGCCTTCCTGGATCCCTTGGCCGTTTGTATGGAAAGGTATATGGAAAAAGGAGGCTATTTTTTAGGGGCTTGTGTCATCTAAAATAAGGACTAAAGATAATCATTCAAGCAACTAAATACCTCACACACACAACAGAAAAATCAAACTTTTCATCTCCTTTCCTCTCTTCCTTGGCGTCCAAAATCTACATACACACACACACTCATAAATTTTGAATTTTGATCAAGAAAACATGAAGACATAAATATTTGGGGTTGATTCTAGTGTTTGGTTATTCATTTAAACAACGTTTATAGGTTGTCCAGGTTCGTAGCTGAAATCTACAACTATGAAGATATCTTGTAAACATTTCAAAATTTAAATTTCGTTATGGTCCTCTTTGGTTGTTTAGAAGCATAGATGTATAGTTGTATCAAGTAGAACATTGTGAAAAATGAATTATAAAAGCAGAAACCAATAAAAAGTGGATCTTTTGGTTCGTGAAAAGAATAAAAAAAGGGAAAGAGAGTTTTTGTAGTTTTGATGTTGTGGTCGTGATGGTTGAATAATATATGATACTAGAATCCTTTTTTTTTGATAGTATCTTGTATGGCATATTCGGAGCTTCTTTTATTAAGCTATTTCCCTTTGGTGCTATATTGGCTATAAAAGCTCAACAGGCTCACTTAAAGTAAAAACATAGGGGATATGATTCTTAAGTCAATACACAAAAATTATGTAAAATGACGATTAGTACATGACCCAATATAGATGCCAAAAGGAAGTAAACCAAAAAAGCGAATACGTAGCATAATTAAAGTATTTTCTGGAAGCTAAATATAAACGTAATTGTATAGTAATGGTGACGCACTACCCAATAAGATCCATGTATATGTCAGCTTCTAGAATGGGAGGGTGGCATTTACTTGCGTGTCTCGCATACATAATATTACACTAAGTATCATACAACTTATTTATAGAAAAAATGACCAAGATAGTATAGAACTTGTATAAAAAATTGGACTTATAATATCCAAATGGACACCTAGTTAGGGCCAAAAAAGGCCCAATAAGTGGAATATTTGTGTCATTCAAGCGTTATTGGTTGGACTATTGAAAGTGAAAATGTAGTTACGAAGTATTTATGACATGATATTTAGAAAGAAATAGGTGTTGTAAGTGTTAAAAGATTGAAAATGGAAATTTGGTCGAAAAGTGTCAATTGAGGAAAAAAAAGGAAAAATGAGGTTTTAAACCTTGGAAAACGTTGTATAAACATACGGGTCATGTCGAAATTTCGTAAAAAGTTTATACTTAAAATTTTTCTTAAAGACATGATTTTTTTTATTTTTAAATAATAAAATAATAATTAAATTATTTTATTTATTTTAAATAAATTCACATAAAAGAACAAAAGATTAAAATTTGTTATCCCCCAAAACCATCTCTCGGATTGTCTAATGTGATTAAACTGTTTTCATATCAATCGCTTAGTAAATTACTTTTAGGTAATGGGGGTAAACCGAAATATACTTGTCGAGATAAATAAATAAATAAAATAATTATAAATATTTAATATATTACGATAACTATTCACGATAAATAGTATAAGTATGTATTATTGGAGAATGAACTGATGTGATTTGAGGTGATAAGTATAGTCAACCATCACAAACTACAAAGAAAAAGACACACCCCCCCCCGCCCTCCCCCCCCCCCCACACGCCCCAACCCCCCCACCCGCAGCTCACATAACCAGCGATTACCGGTTGTGAGTGGTCCCCCCACGTTCCACTCCTTACTACCCCCCTGTCGTAGCCTCCCCCCCCCACCCCCACCCCCATCCCCTCCCCCCCCTCCCCACCCCCCCCCTCCTACACCACACACACCTCCACATCCACACCCCACCCCCCCAGATCCACCCCTACCCACCCCCCCTCACCCCCCCCCACCGCCACCCGTTCCCCGCACCCCCCCACCCCCCCCCCCCGCCCCAACCCCCCCTCCCCCCCCCCCCGCCCACCCCGCCCCTCCCCCCCCAGCCCCCCCCCCACCCCCCCCCCCCTCCGCCGCCCCCCCACCACCCCCCCCCCCCACCCCGGTTCCCCTAAAAAAACGAAACCCTCCCCCCCAAACCCCAGTAAAACCCCCACAAAGCAACTCCCCGAGAAACACTCCCTCAACTGTGCCCACATTTACCCCAAATCACTCAATTGATTGCCCATGTCCATGGACCCCCACAGATTATATCAAGTACCCTAGACTCGTTGAACCATAACAAATTACACCCACAAACCAGCTATAAGTCATGCAAGGAAAAAACACCAGCTAATAACCCCCCCCCTAATGCCCTAATATGGTCCCCCATTCTTCCCATAATGACCACATATCTTCCCTTTTTTGAGTGCCTTAGAAAAAAGGAAACCACCTTTGAAGATGAACCCCAGCAGTGTCCCTCAACCATATTACAGCCCTAGGCAAGAATCAGGTGTATAAATGTTTTTTTTTTAATGTTTTTCTGAGCCCATCCGTTGTCCTCTTGATAACGTAAGGCTAACAACCAAGACTTCAACAACTCATCAAACCTACACCCGCTTATGGCTACTCAAAGCGTAGTTTGTTAAATTTTTATTTATTTTAAAATTTTATTAAAGAAAAAAAAAAAAAAAAATAGATACAAAAAAAAAATAATGTTTTAGAAAATATAAAAAATAAAAAAAACTCTCACAAAAAATTATTAAAGAAACAAAAATTAAAAACTTTAAATGTAAAAAAAAAAAATTTAATACAAAATATAATATAAAAAAAAAATAAAATTAAAATTAATTTTTTAAATTAAGAAATTAAAAAAAAAAATTAAATTAAAACTTTTATAATAAAAAATTTAATATTTAATAATATAATTATTAATTTAAAAATACATAATAAATTATATAAAAAAAGAGATAAAAATTTTAAAAATATTATAAATAAATTATAAAAAAAAAAAAAAAAAACCCAGCTGAAATTGGAGGGGGAAACTTTTTTTACAATTAATAGCTGAAACTAAAAAATTTTTCCTAACTTAAAGTCCCCATATCCTCAAGCAATTGAAATGACCATGGTAGCCAAAAACCTACAATTAATTGAACCTGGGTTTTTATCACATTTCTTTGAATACCAAAGCCAAATCTTGTAAATCCAAAAAAAACGAGCGCCTACCCACTAACCTTCATTTGTATACACAAAACATCCTTGAGTTTTTTTATTTGTAACTTTTAGTATGCGTTACCCAATCCAACCGACTCCCCGTAATTCCCCCTATTGCGGCCAATTCCCGAGGTCCCCCCCCATAAGCAGTAACACGTTGTAACCAAAGAGTTCATTACCCAAAACCATATCAAAAAACCACTATTTATTATTTAAGTTGAACAACAAAAAGTAACCACCCCCCCCTGAAAATGTTTATTTTCCCACATTGAGCCTTCCAATTAAGCCATGCCACCAAGCCTGTGCATAAGAGGTATTAAACCTATCATTAGTAGGTTTCCCCACATGGGGGTTGCCCAATCATTCGTTTTTAAGGAAACAGCGCAAGTGCTTCAAAGTCGTGAGATAAGAAAAAGGAAAAATATCATCTGTATTTCGCCACCAATCTACTATAACAAAACATTAATGTCCATTTGAGGAATTACTTTTCCCTTGGTTAATATTTATTCAGCCCATGCGATTTGTCAAAACTGTGTGGATGAAAAACGCCGCACCAGTTACGTCTTTCACGAAAAGTGAGCAAAAAAGATCACATTAGTTAATCCACGTATTGCCCAACCTTGAAAAATTCAAACACAAAACCAGTTTAAAACACTTGTTTTTAATGTAGAATCGGGTAAATCTGCGTGAAACCCGGAATCTGATTTAAAATGAAAAACCCTCATCTTGGTTTGATATTTTCCAATGGAAAAACCAAGTAAGATCCAAAGTTTATTTAATAGAAACTCATTCCTTGGGGTTTTCAAAATAAACCCTGATTCGAATAAACCAACTTTTATAAATGTTAAATAGATTCTGTAAACCCCTGCAAATTCAAATATGGTTTTTTTTTCACCTTAAACTTGATTTTTCCCAAAGAAAACCCCTCGAACATGGGGGTTGAATTTTCGAACAGAAAACAAATTTTATAAAAATAAAATCTATTAAAACAATAGAAATCCCCGAATTTAAATAAAAAAGCCCGTATTTAATTCCCACAGTTTAACATAGAACCTTTTTAAAGACTGTACAGGGGAAAACGTATAACTTTTATTAGTAAAATCGAATTAACCACTAAAAGTAAAAAATTAAAACCAGAAAGTAAAATTAACATACAAAATAAAAAAAATGACCCAGACACCAAAGGGGTGAGAAAGCAGAAGGAACCAGAACAATATGAACGAGTATAATAAGAAAAAGCCAGAAAAATGGTCCCAAGGCCAACGAGGCCCCGTGTTACTAACTACCGATTCCCTTTAAAACCAGATTTTCGCCCGTTTTGTTTCCCCCAGGGTACAAACCGTGGCAAATCTGTTTTGTAACATGCCCGAGAAACCTAACAAAACATTGGCCCCTGAAAATTCATGAAAAAGTAAGTATGTTTCCTTTGATCCCGACGAGATTGAATGGTAAACCTCGGAGGCAAAGGGAAGTTTTATTGAGATTATCCCCCGTATATATCGGTGGAACAACTATTGCATCTTCGTATCCCTCGATGGGAGATTGTAGCATTTGAGCCATGGTACGATTGTCGGCCATTGGAAACTCGGGTACCTCAACAATAACCGTTGTTAATTGTTGTTGTCGACGATTTCGATTACGAGCTTGAGATCGAGTGCGCATGCACTAAAAATAAAGAAATTAAAAAGCAAACAAAAATTACACTAATATTTTTAGATTTTTTGAATTTTTTTTATATATATTAATTAACAATGAATTTTAACGGTTCCACGGAAGAGACTTAAACCAAATAATCAACTACTTTCACGTAGCTCCAAAAATTGCTTTTCAAGGTGAGCCGTTACTTCGAGAGACACAAATGCAAGTGTTAAATCTATGTTCGATTTATGGAACTATATTCCAAGTTCACCGGAAATTGAAATGATAATACCTCGATTGAGAGTATTATATGTTGGTGTTCTTTTACCAACTTTGTTAATTTTATTTCTTTTTTTATATATATATTTTTTATATGATAGCTATACTAAAAAGAAAAAGAAAAATATTTTTTTTACTTTTTATATTTTATGATTTTTTTTTGGATTTTTGAAATTTTTTTAACAAAAATGAAACTTTCGAGGACGAAAGGATCTTCAAATCTTATCAACAAACACAAAACGAGAGATTCGTTAACTCAAATCCCCGGCAGCGGCGCCAAAAATTTGATACGCTTGATAATATACTAATATATAATATCACAAGAGCAATTAAGAAAATTCCCTAAGGAAAATTCACTCTTTAAAATATATATATATAATATATAATATACGTATGTTTACCGGAAAGTATGATTTCCCGGGTCGTTTTCCCAACGATTTGAGAAATTGAAACCTCGCTTGATATTGGATACTGATTTGAATGGGTTCAAAGATTGATTGGGTTTTCTATAACTACTAATTAAAAACAAGCAATCAAAAACAATTAAAGCACTTAATGATTAACGGGAAACAAATAAAACGCGACTAATAAGCAAATAAACTAAATTTAACTCCTAAAAATGTAAACTAAATTTCTAAACCTAAGATAGGACAAAAGAAAATTTTAGGAAAAAGAAAAACATTTTTTTTATTATTTTTGAATTTATTATGAATTTAAATCTATTTTAATCTAATTAAATCCTAAAAAATAGCAAATTAAGTACTAAAAATTTAGAAAAATGATTTTTAAACTTAGAAAAGTCTAAAATAACATAAAAACTCAGAAAACTATTTTTAAAATTAAAATCCTATTTTTAAAATTAAAAATAAAAGCTCAAAAATGAAAATTAAGATCTAAAAAGTGTAAAAATGATTTTACTGAATGTAAACCTAAAGCTATTTTTTATAAAACTAAAAACTATTTTTTGTATTTTTATAAAACTTTTTTCTATTTTTTATTTATTTTTTAAGATTTTAACTTTCGAAAAACTATTAAAAATAAACTAATTGATAAAAAATTACGAAAAATTCAGGAAAAATCTAAAATGTAACAAAGATTAATAGAAAATTATAAGATTCAACTCAGCTTATTATATAAGCTGTGAAAATGGCTTATTAGGCTACGGCTTATAAATGAAAAAGTAAATTAAAATGTGTATAAGTATTTAATGAAGGGAAATAATGATGGATGAGCTATTGTTGCACACTTGTTAACACGTATGGCATATAAGATAGAGGTCGTGGGTTCGAGGCAGGCAAACCCCAACTTTTTGCACTTTTTTATTTTACTTATTTTTGAAAAACAAAAGTTAGAACTTGTAAAGGACACAATTTTAAGCAACTTTAAAACTTCACTTTTGGTCTGAAAATGTCTAAAAAGCTCTGAAACAGCTTATTTATAAGCTGACTACAGAAAGTGAGCCTTTGAGCTATTTTTTTGCTAAAACACTTGCACTAAGCTCAAAATAAGCTCAAATTGAAAACTACAAATTGACCTAGACTCCTTGAGAAGTGCTTAATCCAGAATTAAAAAGCTACTTAGCTAAAAACTACTTAATGCTAACTGAAAAGGAGAAGAAAACTAGCAAACTAGGAAATTAACTTAAATAGCTCAAAATTAAGGAAGGCTTAAAGCTAATTAAACTTGGCTAAGACTTAAGCCCTTAAGAACTTGCTAATCTACTTATTATCTACTAATTTAAATCTTAAAAACAAGCATCTTAAGCAGGAAATCAAGATTTAAAAACTAAATTCTAACTGCTATTGTTTTTGGTCTTTTTGGTTTTTTAATGACTTTTAAGCTAAAATGTACTAAAGTAAATAAGCTAGAAGATGAAAGTTAAGCCCTAATCTATATTGAGTTACTTCTAAACTATAAGCTATAAGAAAATGGAACTCTAAATCCTAAGATTAAAAGCTAAAAACTAAGCTTAAAAGTGACAGCAGGAACAACTTAGTTCCTGCTGATGCACTTGACACAAGTAAAAACCAAAAAGTGCAGGCTCCCTTGAGGTTATAGCTGCACTAGACACACTCCAATTGAGTGCAAAAATACAATGCAAGCAAGATCTAAGCCTTGGAAGGCTTAGATCAAATTTTCACAAGCTTAAGGAATAGGAAAAAGTGCCCTGGTGCAAAGCTTAAGATAATAAGCTCAAACTTTTGAGATTTTGAAAACTAAATTTTAAAAACCATTGTACTAATGTTCAAAAATTATTTTAAAGCTGACCCAAGCTAAATCCACAACTTAACTTGACTTTTGATGGTCAAACTCAGCTTATGCCAAAAACCCCTTTCTTTCTAAGACAGATTTGAAAAACCTTGAAAAATTAAATCTACTTATTAAAACTATAAAACCAGATATTAACTGTAACACCCCCAAAATGGGTCGCATCGGAATAAGGATCCGGGGCGTGTTACTTCAAGATCAACAGCACAAGATATATATAAGAACGACACAAAAGTCGTTTAAATTGATACATTGGATTTAAATAAAAGACATATTACAAAAGCTTATAGCTTTACTTGTTCTTTGTTTAATATTACAAAAGATAACATAGATTTCCCAAAACATGATGCACATAAATCTTTAACAGTGCAATCCAAAACATAATCCAATGCATCCTTGGCACCTCGTGCCTATTGACCTCCTGAAAACATTGCTTAAAACGTCAACAAAAATGTTGGTGAATTCATAGGTTTATGTATTTAAATTATGCAGGACCGCAAGACTTTCCCGTGATGTTACAACATATGCCAACAATCACAAAAACCAGAAATTACATTGCACTAAGCACATACACAGCAGCACAACCTGTATTTTGCTAATTTAGCAGTTTAATTTGCCCGCACAATATTAGAAAAACACCGAACATCCAAGTCCGACATGGTCAACGTTCGTTCCCGGTGATAGCTAATCACCAAACTGTGGAGTTTAAACCAATAGATCTATTTAAATCATTCGCTTCTCACATAAAGCAATTAACAACAACATCAATGCAATGACCAGTTCATGCAATGGCTCAGGAGGGTTAGCGCTACTTAGGCAAACACATATCAATATATTTAAAACACTTGCGTCCATATTTATAAAACAAAGCATGTTCATCACCCCAAATAATAATAAATCCTTAAAACAGTAAAAAGTGGGCTAGACCGCACTCTTGATACAGATAGTCCAAATAATCACAGATAAAACGTCACGCAAAACGTTTAGATGCAACCTATTTAAAGTAAGGTCGTATAAGTTTTTTTTATATGATAGCTATACTAAAAAGAAAAAGAAAATATTTTTTTTACTTTTTATATTTTTTACTTTTTTGGATTTTTTGATATTTATAACAAGAATGAAACTTTCGAGGACGAAAGGATCTTCAAACCAAATCAACAAACAAAAAACAAAGGAATCTTAACACAAGTCCCCGGCAACGGCGCCAAAAACTGATTGTGTGTTTTATATACTTGTAAAATATACCACAATATAATAATATTCCAAAGAGCAATTAAGAAAATTACCAAGTTACCCTTAGTAAAATCCACTCTCAAAAATATATATAATATAATATATAATACGTATACTTAACCGGGAAGAATGATCACCCGGGTCGTTTCCCCAACGACTTGTGCAATTGAAACCTCGTTTAAGCTTGGATTATGATTTGAATGAGAAAATAGATGATTTGATTATCTATGACTATCAAATAAAAGCAACAATTAAAAATTAACAATTAAAAGCAATTAAACACTTAAACAAATAACGGGAAACAAATAAAACGCGACAATTAAGCAAGTATACTAAGTTTTAACCCTAAAAATGCAAACTAAGTTTCTAAACCTAAATTAGGACAAAAGAAAATTTTAAGAAAAAGAAAAATATTTTTTTTGATTATTTTTGAATTTTTTTAATGAATTAAAAACTAATTAAATTTAATTAAATGTCTGTCCTAAAAAATAGCAAATAAAGTCCTAAAAATTAGAAAAAATAACTTTTAAGCTTAGAAAAATCTAAAATACTATAAAAGCAAAGAAAACTATTTTTAACTATTTTAAAAATTAAATTCCTAATTTTAAAAATTAAAAATAAAAGCCTAAAAATGAAAATTAAAATCTAAAAAGAGTGTAAATGATTTTTTCTTTATGTAAAACTAAAGCTATTTTTTATAGACCTAAAAACTGTTTTTTGTAATTTTCTAAAACTTTTTCTATTTTTTATGAATTTTTTTAAATTTAAACTTTCGAAAAATGATAATAATTAATCTACTTAATGGAAAATTACCAAAAAAAAAATAAACTAATTGAAGAAAAATTACGAAAAATTCAGGAAAAATCTATAATGCAACGAAGATTACTAGAAAAATAAAAGACAGAACTCAACTTATTAGATAAGCTGAGAAAAGAGCTTATACATCTACGGCTTATAAATGAAAAGGAAAGTTAAAACGTGTATAAGTATTTGATGGAAGGAAACAATGATGGATGAGCTATAATGTATGGTTTATAAGTGAGAGGTCATAGGTTCGAGGCAGGCAAATCCCATCTTTTTGTTTTTTTTTTACTTTTAACAAAAACTAAATATCTAAACTTATTAAAAACGTGATTCTAAACAACTTTAAAACTAAGCTTTTTGTCTGAAAGTGAAAGATAAGCTCTGAAACAGCTTATGAATAAGCTGTTCACAGAAAGTGGGCTTTTGCCTTTGGTTTCACTTAAACAGCTATAAAAAGCTTAAAATAAGCTTAAACTTAAAACTAAAAGAAGCTATAGAAAGCTTATGATGTAAGGAAGCTGAATTTGACAAGTTAAACTAACAACAAACACTTTAAACTATCTGAATTAAGTGATCAAAGTAGCAAACTCAGGAACAAATTCAGAAAACTCAAATTCTTCATAAGCTAAAAGGCTCAAAAAGCTAAGCTAGATTATGAGCTTTTGAAAACTTATTAAGCAACTCCTAAGCTATGAAACTAAATGGTAAATCATTAATCTATAAGCTAGAAATTTGAATTAAAAAGCTATTTCCTCTAACCTACTGTTTTTGGTTTTTCTGACTTATTTAGTGACTTTATTAAAACAAATTAAAGCTAACAAGTAAAGCTGAAAATGGTGAATAAGCTATGACTTAACCTAAGCTGCTAGAAAACTAAAATATATCTGAATTTAAGCTTATAAATCCTACACTAACTAGCTCAAATTAAGCTTCCAAATTCAGCAGCACTAACTAATGTTAGTACTGCTGATGCAAATAGGCAAGCACAGCACTAATAAAGGCAAAAGTGTAGGCAACTAGAGGTTAAACCACTATAACTAACCACACTTACTAAAAGTGTATAAGCTAAGAACAAGCTATATCTAAGCCTTGGAAGGCTTAGATCTAATTTTCACAAGCTAAAAAAAACCAGTTTTACTTCAAACTAATCATTAAAATCTTTTTAAAACTTATTATTTTATAAAAGCTCAGCTGTCTAAGAAAAATTTACCAAATAGCCTTGACTTTTGATGGTCAAACCAACTTAAACCAAACACCCCTTAAGGTTTTTGACAGACTTAGAAAAGCTCTAAAATGAAATATACTTATTAAATCTACAAACCCAGATTTTAACTAGCTTAAAACAAACTTAATTAACATGAATTAATAACTAAATAAGCATTAATCTAAGATTTAAGCTATTTTACTTATTTTTTTGGTTTTTTAAGGCTTATATGACAGATTTTATAAAAACTATGATCTAGGCTATGAAAAGCAAAAATAGATGAACTAATGTGACTATTAAGCTAAATAAAACACAAATAAGCATTAATAAGCAAACTTAATAAGCAAATAAGCAGATCTAAACATAGAAAGCAATAAGACCACTATTTAAGGCTAGAATTAAAGGAATTAAAAGAGAAACTTACAAAGTCCTCTAGCTAAACAAGAGGTACCATTTAAGGCAGCTACAAGCTCTCCTAGCTTATAAATAAGCTAGGAGTTAAGTCCTTGGGAGCTCTTCCAAATTAAGCTCCCCTTCCAAAAGCTACAATCCATTAAGTTCAAGGTAAATAGGTATTTTAAAGCTGTTTTAAGAGTAAAAGTATGATTAAGGTAGGTTAAGCTCTATCATGAGCTTATAGACTCATGAGAGCTGAATTTGAGCTTAAAAGAGCTTATTGAGATAGATTTTAGCTTATAAGTGAAAGAGATTAAGAACATTTAAAAGTAAACACTGAATTTATTTAACTAAAAGCTTTGATTACATTATATAAAAGAGGATTACAACTGATTAAAAAAAACGAATTACAATAAGCAAAATTCTATAAGCTACTCTAGGTGAAAAAGCTAGAAAAAGAAGAGATGGTGTGTGTGTGATGGTGTGGCCTTTTTATAGCAGCAGAAGAACATTCTAGGACCTTAGCTTCCATCAATCATCCACCTTTGATCATCTCTAATCATTAGATCTTTGTTTTTGGCCGTTGGATCACTAAGTGACCTCACACGGATTGCCAAGCTGGCAATCCATGTGAGGCTCACTTGTGCTTCTTCTCTGAGTAGAAATAGTACAAAACCCACATTCCATGTGTGCTTCTCCATTGATGACGTGGCTATGTGCTTGAGTGAGGTGCTTAGATCTCTTGATTTTACTAATCTCTCCCTACCATCTTGTTTAGGAGCTCATGAATAGACTTCCGTACCCTTTGATTTTAATTTGCCCCTTGATTTACCCTGGTAAATTCTTGGAAGGGATGATGAATAGTAACTTGGATTTGGCGCCAAGTTTATAACTGAAACGAGTTAATTCAGTTGTATCTTTGGGAGAATTGCACAAATGGCCCTTGTGTTGTTTTATAAATGGTGTAGTGTAAAAGACTTTTGTAAATTGCACTTTCAGTCCCTGTGGTTTATAGAAAAGGTAAATGGACTAGGGTTTTGGGCTGGGCTTTGGATCCGGGTAGGGTATCCGGGTAGGGTTTTTAGGGTTTTGAGGCACAATAAGAGTTTAGGGACCAATTGTGAGTTTTTCTGAAACTTGGAGGACTAAAGTGCAATATTTTGGATTTTGTCCTTTGTGATTGACTTCTGTTGTCCAAGATTGACTGGAGGTTTGACTTTTTCTGGCTTTGGCTTCCGGCTTTTGTTCACTCTTCCGTTCTCGTGTCCGTTTTTGCTTGTTTTTGATGGTTTTCTTATGATTTCTGATATATCCGTACCTACACACACAAAACACAAATACAAGCATATTGTTGCCATTTTTGGTCTATTTTGGGTTTAATTGGGCTATTTTAAGCATAAATGGATATGTGTATTTTACACTTATCAGGCAACTTATTGTGATTATTGATTATCTCAAGGTCTCGGTGCATGAGCTCAGGACAATAATACTGTTTTCTATAATAATTGTACTCATTGCAATTATTACACTTATGGGTGTATAACAACGTAACCCACTATTGAACTTGTATTCAAACTGTTTACTATAAACCTATGAATATCACTCAACCATTGTGTTGACCTTTTTAGCATGTTTATCTCAGGTATCTGAGCACCTTATGGCACGGAGTGGCACGGACTTGAAGATGGCTAAACTGTTATCATTCAAACTTTATGTTTTCATGTAGATTTTTGGGACCTCTGTTTGTAAAAACTCTGATGAAATAATGAATGATAACTTATCTTTAAAAAATGTCTCTTTTAAGTCGTTTTCTATGATTATGACTGTTGTACTATGAAATAATACCCCAGATTAGCTTCCGCTGCTATATGTCAAAAATAGGGTTGTTTTATATACTTTAATAGCTCACCTATATTCATTGTTATCCTATCTCGAATGGGAATCCGGATTTAGGAACAGTAGTGGAATATCAAAAAGCTTTGTTAGCGTCACTAGACGTATCAGCTTTAGATAAAACACATTTCAAGCTAGAAAACCTGTTAAGGAGATTCATTTCATGAATTGAGTCTGGATGACGCAGGTACATTATTTATACTATCAAACGGTCCTCACAGAATTGGAGGTTAAAGTTACCAAACGTCAATGAATGCATGGGACATTCTTCCATATCTATGTTTATTTTCTAACCTAAACATGCAAGTAATGTAATATGTATTCACCTCGGATCCAGCAAAGTCAAACTCATAGCCACATGCTCATATTCAAGCTTCAAATATTCAAATGTTAAAGATGAAAGCTCAGTTCAAACAAAGATAATCTTCCGCAACTTTGATAATCAAGAACAACCTCAAAGACGTCAAGCATATGATTAACAAGTGGATCAAGTTAAGACCACCACTTTAAAGAATGATGTAAAAGAGGAGATTGATAGCTTTCAAGACACATATGAACATGTTGGTCGGCATAAGATGATGCAAGATTTAAAGATCTCGAAATAGAAAGTCAAAAGATAAAGGCTCAAGAACACATATCACAAAGATCAACAAGAAAGTCACAGTCATTCTAGAATAGGTCTCGTCATTATGTCTTGAGTAACTTTGTATTAATGTAATAGGCTAGTCGGGTTTCACGGGCTTGGACTTTAATCTAATATTGTCCATGTTTCGGGCCTTATGCTCAACATAAGCCAAGCCCGACCCATGTAGAAATCCCATACGCCTAACTTGGGTATGACACCTATATAAACCCCTCTCCTCATGTGGAGAGGGTGTTGATTGTTGATGGATTTCTCTCTTCCTCCTTTCTATCAATCTAACCTTCCTCTTTCTCTCCTACCTCTCTCTAACTTCTACTTTCCCTCTTGACAATTGTGTCTTTCTTTCTTATAATCTTGTTGTGAAATGATCTAAGTTTGGGACAACAATTTCCTTTTTGGACATTATCCCAAAGGAAATGGTGACGTATCTCGATGTGTTTTGTCCGCGAGTGTTTTTGTTGAAGAGAAAGAATGTTTTCGTTGAAGAGAAAAAGAGAGCGTTTTAACTTATGTTGTTAAAAGGCTTGAATATGAATTTTCGGATATGACCTTTAACGTTTGAGATCACAAGTTAAAAATACTTGAATATTTTGGATGAAATATTTAAGTTGTCAAACCTACTTGGAGGAGTGTTAGATTTGTATCTAACCATTCCTTGACAAAAGAGTGGATTATTTGAAAGAAAGTGAGATGATGATTAAAGGAATGTGTGAATGAAGACTCTAGGAGATTTAAGACCATTTTACGACTCTTTTGACTTTTTAGATTTGTAACACGGACGTGAAGAAAAATATTCTAGTGTGAGAAAATATATACATAGATGCATAAGACATATAGATTTAAGCATGCAAGTTTATCTAAGCATGCATCATCAGAATAATCAACAAGATTAATGTGTAAGACTATATGATATCTAAAAGTTAATTGTTATACATCAAACTGACATAGTGTAGGTGCACAATTAATATGTAAGCCATGTATAATGACGCATACAGAACATGATACTTTCAATGTAATCGTCATGTAAAACATGTTAGCATTTAGCATTTAGTAACATGTGTTATTTAGATAAACTAAGAGATATTTTATCTAAATTGCTAGAAAAAGACAAAAGCCTTTACAATAGACATGTATTCAATAGCTAAGCAAATAAACGTTAAGCTTTAAAATAATCATGAAGGCATATAATTGCATTACATGGGAGCAAGTTATCATCTTGAAACTTCAAAGCATATATGTGAGGTGCATGTTGTCTAGATTGACTAAGGAGAATCCTAATTTCTACTTGTTTAGTATGCACTCCTAATGAGATACAAATTCCATCAATGTAGACTATCATTAGACATATTTAGGAAGTGTTGTTTAATCAAATTAGAGAATGAATATGAGACTATTACTAGTGGTGCTCAATTCAGGCTAAACACGATCATTTTTATGGGTTATACCATGAACCCAACTTCACTCCTTGAAGTAATTTTAAGAAATAATGAGTCATCTAGAACCTATGAGTATGCTTAAGAGTGACAATGTATAATGTACAATATTGAGAGTGTTTAAAGAATGCACCTTTTCATGTCTTTTAAGAAAGAAATCTAATTAAGGTTACTTACCTCAATAGATCTTGTGAATGTTTCTTTGTAGAAATAATGATGATTCACTAAAGGTTAGTTACATGTATGTTGGACTTTTAATCAAGTGATTGAAAAAAGAAATATGTTTAAATCAGATGCCATAGAGCGGATCTATGTAAACCGAAGATGGATCTAGGACGTATGATCCATCGATCTGTGGAGGTGCCAAATTTAGGAAAGGATCATTTTCCCATTATTTAGGAGATGGTGTTGACATTAGGTTATTAGGAGAAACTTATATAAGTTATAAGGGTTCTCGGTTTGAATTTTCAGAAACGACGTCTAAGTCGTGCTTATCAAGTTGAAGTACTTATCAGTTTTCCGATGAAAACTTATAAGTAGTCAATCCTACTTAGGGTGTGTTAAGTTTAGCATGCATAATTTGACCATAGCTAATAACACAAACATTTGAACACTTAGACTCAGTGAAACATCTTCATTACAAGTGTGAGTTGCAATTCGATGAATATTCTTATTGTCTTGGAATCGATTTTGTGATTTCATGTAATAATCGAGGATGGTTAAACATGTAGACTCAGAAAACTATCTATGGCTATTTGATTGATTTTTCCATGATATAGATAAATTCTAATCTCGATTTCATGTTCATATTCTAATTTTGTAATTCAATTGAATAGTGAGATTGATTATCGTTTGAATAATAATCATCTTTATATTCGAAATCCTTTTATGATCACTTATTGAAAGAAAGCAAGATAATGGTTTGTAGAATATGTTCAATTATTCCTAGTCCTAAACATAGATGGTTAAAGGGTTCACATTTAGTGAAAAAGAAATATTATGCTTATTTGGTAAAGTAAGAAAAAGTTTTGATGAGAAGAGAATTTGAGTTTTGAGTCATTCTTTTGAATTGGTTGAGCAAAGTTACATATGTTGTGCATTTGCTCATGTTTGACTTTTCGGAGATAATGACTTTACCAAGTGCATTGCAAGGTAAATTACTTAAATATTTTCAAGTCGTCAATCCTACTTCATTGTGTATTTTATGTATATATTAGTTAAAAATTTAGAACACAACTATTGGACAAGTAGACTCAATATAACATCATTTACAAAAGTGTGAGTTATGATCCGATTCATATTTTTTTCGTCTTTGAAGAGGATGTCATTATTTTCATATCAATCGAGTGTGATTGAGTATGTAGGTTCAAGATACTATCTCTTGTTATATTTTGATATAATCTTAAAGCTAGACAAATAAGAATCTGATTTCATGTCCATACTCGAAAACTTATCAATTAGATTTGATAATAATATCAATCATACTTTGAATAATGAGTCGATATATATTCGAAGTATTTCTTGACCCTCATGAACACTCTTTTAAAAGAAACAAATAAAGATTTTCATAGTGTGTTCCATTAAACCTAAGACTAGTTGTAAGTGTGAGGTTGATGAATAATGACAAGTTAGTTCCTTAACTTCGAGATTGCATAAATTTTTTGCTTTGTACGAGTAACTATTTATGGTTGTATAGTATGCATAGTTTTTGACATTTTATGAGTATATAAACGATATTTCTAACCATTTTTATACAACATACATCTTTTGTAAAATACTATATATGTATAAAAAGAATATAATTATGTGTGTGTTAGAACAAAGCAGGACCACAGAAAAGTTTAAAAAAATCATTCCTTTTACTAAATAACTAATGTATTAATATCGAGTCTTTTTTTTTTGCTTAACCAACCCAAGGTCAAACAAGGTAAGACGATGAAAAGATTTAGACATCTTGTTGGAAAAGAGTTAACGTGTTGAAAATATTTTGGTGACGGGTTTTAACATGTGATCTTATGACAATATTTTCCGACATACTTGACAAACTATTGAGCTCTCATTCCTAAGTAGGTTACTACACTCAAAATAATTTACGTGATGTTTATGTAACATTTGTAAATATAGCGATCTATGCCTATATGCAATGCACAAACAATTTCGCAACTTAACGCAAGAGATCTAGAGTAATTCCTATTGGCATAATCCGGAAAACTAGTAACAAACAAACAGCGTACATGGCATGAATACGCGTATGAGTAGTTTTACTACAAATAGAAATGATCACTTAATAATATATATTAACAATATTAAGACATAAGAAAACACACATAGTCATTTAACAAAACACATGAAGATATTCGTTGTTGTTTTGTGTATTAGATACAACAATGTATACTTAGCTTGATTTTATTTGAAAATAAAATAGTTTCCTCCCCATTTTAAAAATTAATCAAGATCAATATATTAAAAAAGATAAATACACTATTTTTCAAAGATACACCAACTAGAAATGCCCGACTCGAAGGAAAAAGATAAAATACAAGTTTTAAGTTAAAACAAAACTCAACATTTTGAAGACTATGTAGTATTTTTTTATTTCTGACTTACTTAAGTTTGGAAATAAGATTTGAAAGTATTTTTAAATGAAAGTAGACTCAGTTACCTTTAAAATGGCAGATGGCACGACTTCTACGGACTTACGGTTGAATTTATATGAATTTTCGAAGTTTGCCAAATTCAGACGAAACAGACAGACGGTCCCATATATATTAGGGACCATCCGAGACATTTAAAGGACCGCCACCAGTACTAAAGCCAAAATCAAAGTTTTTGTACAAACTCATTTAGTGACTTAACGGAAGGACGTCGACTTTAAAAAGAAGTTCCCAAGCACGATAAATGCTTGTTTTAGACGTCATTTTTACTCTTACGACTTAGAAAAACATATATTGACATTTCCAAACTCTTTTGAGAAGATTTTCCTTCAAGCTATTATACGAAGTATATCTAACAACAAAATTAGTACGAATCAAGCAACAAAACACTTTTCATATTTAATCCCACTTCATGGGTAATTTAATACATGGATTGTACTCTATATTAAAAACCATTTGTTTTGAAAACTAGAGCAACCTGGCTCTGATAACATTTATGGAATACGTAGAGGAATGGTGAATACGTTTCCATTTAAAAACTTTAAAATACTTTTGTATCAATTACCCGATCAATGGTGACGCAATATGAAAAATGTTAATACTAGTTCTACGATAAATATACATATGGTAGTAAAGCATATCCAATGACATAACTATAAACACAATATCCATGACACAAACATAATCACAACAACATAGACAACAAGTTACACAATCATCTATTTAATGCATATGCAAATATAAAGCGATAAATGCAAATATAAGCGTAAAAACATAAGTAAAAGGAATTGCAAACCGGACACGACGATTTATAGTGGTTCGGTCATGAAGTTCCTCTTCGCCCTACTCCACTCCCCGAGTATCCAACTCGAGAGTTACTTCACTAGTCAATAAGCTCCTTTCTCGGTAGAGAGAACCTTACAAGTTGCTTACATTATTTTCCAACACTAAGCTAGATGTTGAGTTGTTTTGGGTACAACCAAACCCGTTATGTTTTATGACCCAACATAACAAGCCTTATGTTTTATGGCCTAATCACATAAACTGCGTCATGTACATTATTTTTTGATAATAAGCTAGATGTCGAGTCCTAATCTTAGCTAGAACCAATCTACCACCCACACTTGTATTTTGAGGACTAAAATACTAACCGGATCTCACACTTATGTTTTGGACTAACACACTAGCCGGATCTAACCACTACTAAAGATTGGAAGACATGGACTCGATCTATATGTAACAAATGTTACAAATGGACTAACTAGACTACATAACTTGGTATCTTGACGATGACAAAAGTTCTTATCTTGCACTTGAGGAAAAAAGGATGGATAGAAGATTAGATCACATTTAAACAAGATAAAACAAGTTAAATGATAAAAAAAAGGAGATTGTTAGTGCAAATATTACGATATTTAATCTATACAATCTCTTTATATTTTGGTGATGACAAACATGCAACTTGTAATACTTAACGTAAAGTGCGCAAGTTACTCGTAATCATAAATCATCAATGCATACATGCATCAACATCTCTCGATGTCTCAAGTCTGCATCAACACATACATTTGTTTACACCCGACGTAAATCACGTAAGGTATGTACAAACAAACATTAAACTTGTAATATGATCAAAAAATAAATTTTTGTCTTAAACTTTACAATTTCATAAATGTAACAAAACAACTTTTTCAAAAATTAATTAGATAAATTATTTTTGAATTATAAAAAAATGTTTTATTTGGAAATAATTTCAAGATTCAAATCTGGCCATTTTCCCCCTAAAACGGGTCCTATCTTCACCAGAAAAATATTTAACCACAAAAAGACAAAACATGAGCGTCTATCGAGACGACCCCCTTAAATATAGAACGGCCCCCAACATCCCCGTAATATATTTGGGGGCCAGAACCTTTCTGACAGACAGATTTCAGCTCCTATAAGTAGTGACTTATTTCCAACTATTTTTTAGACTTTTACACTATCTTTTCTCTGATCTAAATCTATTTTCATACCGATGCAATCAAATAAGGTCACATTATTAGCAGCATTTATCCCATCTATATTGCTTGTTTTACATTATTTTATATGAGATATGATACTTAATCGTTTATATTTATTAATCTCAGTTATTATCAAAGCAATTAGCAAAATATAGAGAAAAGCATGTGTTTTGGAGCATAAACAAAGAATTCAAGAAAGTCTATGGATTTTGACAACCAATACACCATATAATTCTAGACATATACGCCTTATCCCAAGACTTAGATGAATTCAAGACCATTGCCTGACTTTGAAGAATACGCCGTATCCACTTCATTAGATACGATGTATATGATACCTTGGTCAACACTTAAAGCAAACACGATTTCAAGGAATACGGCGTATATAGAAGACCCTATACGTCGTATATGGAAGCAATCATTGAATATTCTGGAATATTATAATCGTGGAGCCCACTCCAAGTTACCTAATACATCGTAACGAACCCTTTGAATACGGCGTATCGACCTTTTTCCAGACTCTATAAATACTGAACCCTAAATACGATTTTGAGGAGGCAGAGCAAGAAAATATTTTAACCACCAAGTATGATATCAGACGAATTTAGGAGCAGAAGAAGGTCAGCAAAGAGCCTCAAGTCATAGGAAAACTCTTGTAATCTTAACACCTTGGTTTTAAAATGTGCGCATCATTGCAAAAATTACACGCATCATTGCATTGCATTTAGAATTTCGCATCATGGTGCCTAATGCAATGCCATTCCATAGTGCGTCCGCATTAGACCATAATTTACTGCATTTGTGTAATACTCGCAGCGGTAGCAATTGTCGCAACCTAGAATTTATGTCATTTTTGTCAAAGTTAAACCATATAAAAGATACCTACATATATTTAGGGGTTATTAAAGATAAAAACTGTTAAAAGACATTTGAAACAAACACAATAACGAAAAGATAGTATCTTGCATTTTGCTAATTGTTTTTTTATCAAGCTTTGCATTTGACTTAGTTGTTTTCTAAATGGATTATAGGCCTAATTTCAATATGCTAATACTTTATATTGTATGTTTATTACATTTACATGGTACTTGGTAGATTATACTATGTATAAATACTTTTCAAACTTTTTTAATACTAAACGCATCGCGTCCAAAATACGCTCGCATTCGCATCACGCATTGGCTTTTGGGACCTTTAGCGCAATGGATCACAAAACTCATATTTAAACCAAGCTTAACACTACGCTATACGCGTTCGGTTAATCGTATCGTTATCTTTACTTTAATTATTCATATATGATACTGTGTTTTATTACAGTGACTATGGGCTAATACCTTTAGGTATTAGCCATGTTTATGATAATTTAATGTTTGGTTTGTCTATATCGATTGTTTACTATTTGGTGCATGTTGATTATGTTTATCACTTGATATTTGTTTATGTTTGATTATGTGTTTAATCTATCATTCAACCGGATCTAGTTATATGGACCAAGTAGACTAGAGTCTGGGATAGAACTATATACAGCTACTTATGTGACTCTGGATTATAGGATTACAAATTTAAGCCCCTAGTGCTCCCCTGGTTTAAAGAGTGGTAGACTAAGTGGTGACTTAGGATTACAAATAACATTATGTGGCCTTGCTTTGGATCACGACGGACCATAGACTACCAGCATATATATATATCGATTAAACATAAGTGGGTAAAGCCTCGATGAGCTAGGTTTTAATAATCACCAGTGTTGTCTCCTAGATAGATTATAATCTATGGATGTATGCTTTATGAGAATTTAGGTTAATTGGGACAAGATTAACCTTAATAAAGTTTAGGGAGAAGAGCCACCTATACTTAGTGTCACATCCCGCCAAGGCGGAAACACGAGGCGTAACTTCATGGATATCATCACAACACAATGGTGTCAACAATAGAGAATCACTACATGCATAGCTAAAAATAAAAGACACGACGTGTCATGACAATACCGAAAACAAGGAACTGCATCTTGTATTAATGAAAAAGGGGTCTCATCAATACAAAGACAATGTCTCGCAAACCTATTAAATTAATAACATCAAATAATTTATGCAAACAAATACGAAACGAAATCAAATGAGAACTTTCAATGCCAGCCTAATGGTCTCTCTAGCCACTTTTATTAACTTCAACACCTTCCTAGCACTCACCTGAAAATGATGCTTAAAAACGTCAACATAATGGTTGGTAAGAGTCATAGGTTTACGACACCAATTCAAGATTTAAATCAATTACTATGATTAATAAAAACAAAACATGGCAGGACAATTAAGCTGACTATTATACATGCTAACATGCATTCATCTAAACAATCACCATTGAGACAGAACGTGTCCCCCGATCCAAACCACAAAGTTCGTCTTACAGTCATGGAGAGGAATGTTATCCCCGATCCCATAATCTTGGTACCGTATTTACACAATAACATACCCACACGAAGTACGCGAAACCTCATACCCACAAAGTAGGCGAAAACCAATCCAATGTCATACCCACAAAGTAGGCGAAACCAATACAACATCATACGACATGCAGCACATAAACATATAATAGTTACATAAAAGTCCATGCGTCAATTAAAACCACATAACCACAGTAATTAAAACATTTCAAAACATATTTTTGCACAGCGCTTTCCATCCCAAAGAAATCAAGTAAATGGGACATGAAACGCACCTGATGCTCAGCGACAAAAAAGTAATTAGGTCAGACGTGACAGAAAAACAGGACACATAAGACAGCACGAGGGAGACTCCAGCCAGTAGCAGAGAGACAAGACAGATGGAAGAATCAGAACTGGGGAAGAAATCAAACAGCAGTTAACAATAAGAAACAATAAGGTCAGAGGAGCACCAGGCAGAGAAACAGCAGGATAAAGAAGAGGAACAGGATGTAACAGGGAATAGGTGACTGGAATGCGCAAATGCAGCATCAGGGATAGAAAATCCAGCATCCATGAAGAGCAAAAAGCCAATTCATGTCAACAGGAGTTAGTCGAATAAGAGGGTAAGTTAGTCTACAGGACACTCAGAAGTAGACAGAAAGATAGTGAACAGAGCAAGGTGGAGAAGAGATTGAAAATCAGGATCAGGTCAGAGCGCTCTACCTTGACAGAATCTTGCACACAAAATCTAACATAACAAAAACACAAGTTACACTCGGTTAGGCTAAATTCCCAAGCAAATGTAACAATCATATGATGGATTTTTAAACCTTATACTAAGTTTATAATGACCTTATTCATTAACTTCCACTTTTACAGTTTCTGGCTGAATTTTGTAGTCAGTTCATGACCACAAATAAAATACTAAAACACCTATTTGATGGTTCTCCTTACATATTATAGCTCCCCAATGAGTTGTGAGATACTGTTATTTTTTAGAAAAAATAATACTAAGTTTAACTATTTTATAAAAATTCATCATTACAAAGTACTCAGATTCGGATCTGAACGCACACCAAACAGTTTGACATCCTTAAAAATACATAGAAATGTTTTATCGCTAGACCTTCGAACTGGAGTTAATAGACACCGAAAATATGACCTCTAATTTTTGGCTAACCCTAATTTGAATTTTAAGTAGGTGTTTTACTCCATGAAATTAGACCCAATTCTGACCCGTATTTACTGTTTTGAAAACTTTTCTTGGGAAAATTAGTTGACTAACTTCCCGACCTCAAAACCTTTCGGAGCTGGACTTTTTGGAAACTAGACTCTCTGAACTTAATTTTAGGCTCAAGAAAATTGATGATTGTTATTTTTATGACCAAGTTATGATTTGTACAAGATGACCTTTCAAAACTGCCAGCTTTTAAATTACGAATTTACAAACTCTAAAACCCTAATTACACATGTTTAACACCACTAATCAACCCAAAAATGAGTTTTAAAGACCAAAACCCTATATTTACAGATCTTATATAAACCCTAGTCCATCCTTAAAATTCTTACATGAATAATTAAAGAGAATTAAAATAGTTAGGCTTTATTAACATACCTTAAACATTGATCTTGATACACAAGATCACCCACTTGATTCTAAATAAATAAATAAAAAAATTCTCTTTTCTTCTTCCTTGGTCTTGGCCGGTCGAACAAAAGGGAGAGAGAGAAGGGTTTTGGTATTTATAGATTTTACAATTGTGTTGGTTTAAAACTTTGTTTCCTTTTCCTTTTTTTTCCAAAACCGGCCAAATAACACCCCTTTTTATTATTTTTTATTTTTTTATTATTAATTTCGAAAGTTATACATATATATTTATTATTTATATTTTTTATAAAAACTATATTTATTACATATTCACTTAAAACCCTTATTAAATAAATACACCAAATTTAAAATAAAAACACTTACACTACTTAATATTATTATTTACACAAAACCCTTAAATTTTGACATTTTTTCTATAAAAACATTTATTAATTTTA